>WBMZ01009848.1:0-27153 GCA_013400975.1 Atrichornis clamosus
CCCCTTCCTTTTCCTTTTCCCTTCAGTGGTTTCATACAGATTTTCTCTGTACAGATTTTCTCTTGTCAACAGTACTGTGTGCTGCACTGTTCTGTTTGCCCACGATTTCCTGTGAGAGTGTGGTTTTTTAAGAAATATATATATATAAACTATTTGTTACCGATTTGTACAAAATGGATCCATTAAATTCTTTGATTAATGAACCCGTTCTGTAAAGAATCTCCTTACTTTTCCCTCTTTCAGTATATAAATACATATATATATATTTCCTTCCCCCACCCAATAGTCGCTAATAAAGAAAGGCCCAGGGGGGTGATTGACTGTCCATTTTAGCTTCCACTGGTAATGACTTCTAATACCTAAACATGCCCGTCCCCACCCAGAGTGTGGCTCCTGTTGAACTGTGGGCGCTGAGGTTTCGGGGGGGTGGTGGTCCTAGAGGGGTGAGGGGAGACCATTCTCTGACGTCACTGCCAGGGCGGGGGCCGGGCAGCCCCCAGCAGCGCGGGGACCTGGGGCCGCTGCTCTACGGCGTCTGCCCTGCGAATAGCCCCGATGAGAAATGAACCGCTCCCACTGCGCGGCTTTAGCATCTCCATCCTGTCCCAGAGTCTCAGACCTACAGGGTTCACTCCACTGGTTCAGAGAAAGAAAGGAAGGGGGTAAAAAAATAAACAAAACCCAAAATAAATAAACAAATCTCTCCACTGGGGTAGCTTGAAACTACCGAATGGTGCCGTTTTAATTACTTTAATGATGTTTAAGAATACCAGATAGTATAGGCAAATAAATAGCATGGGTTGCTGGAAGGGGTTTCTATGGCTTGTGGAGAGCAGACTGAAGGCTGCTGTAACTGCATCCTCTTGTGTCTGAGACATTACCTCTGCACCCAGGTGACTGGGGTTACTGTGTGTGTACAACTGTACACACATGCACATACGTGTATGTTGACATCTATAAATATAAAAGCTACAGGGAAAAAGATAGCTGGTCAGTGACTAAATGCCCAGTGCTTTCCTTACTTATATATCTGTATTTTTCTCCTAAGGCAGCAAGTCGAGGTTCTTTTCTTGGTTTTCACAAACTCAACAACTTTTGTATTTAAATACCACAGATAGCGACAACAGCATGTCTCTACCAGGAATACACATAGGCAATCAGCTAGGTGAGAGCAATGTGCGAAAGAGAAGCCTAAACAGGGGAGAGTTGTGCCCCACTGCAGCCCCTAAAACTTGTGTCATGGAAATCAAGAAGTGCAGAATCCAGATGAGGGTAGGGAGGATGTTTGTTTCCATCATGTCCTGAGGTCTGTTTATTTCTTTATTTCTCTATTTACAGAAGTATTTGGATCTGCAGGCTAATCACCTTTAATTTTTCATTTGCTTGTTACAGATGTCTACCCCGTTGCTCTCAAGGTAATCTAGACAGACGCAGCTGAAAGCCTGAATCTTATGCCTTAGACATCAAAGCAAGCTCGCACAAAGAAGTATTTCTTCACAACGGTGAATCTTCATGGTAAGTTAGGATTTCTATGGCAATAGGCAAGTCATACTTAAATAGTGAAAGGCGAAGTCTGGAGCCCGTCCAGTCTTTTCATTAAGGACATAATATTTACGTCTAACAGGCCCTTTTTCTTGTGTATACAAGTATATATTTTTGTTTGACGTGAACTAAATCATTTTCATTTAATTTCCGGTAAACAAAACCCACGCGAACAGGGCACTTGTTCCAGACCATAATAAAAATGGATAAGACTGTCAGGAAGAAAAGGCCCGCTTGAACCGTCGCCTCAGCTCACTTTTGTTTCTGCTTTCTGCCAGGATCAGAGAATGCATTTGGGATTTGAGGGCGAGTTTCTAAAGGCAAGGAAATGGTTTTTAAGGGGGGAAAGAAAAGGAGAAAGGTCTAATCAAGCTCGGGTTGTTCAAAGGGCCTGATTTTGGGGTTGAAAGTGTGAGTTTTATGGTGCATCAGCATGCCACGTTAGGATCGCTATGGTAATGAGGAGAGCAATAGCAAGCGGCCTTCAAAGGAGGCACACTCCATTTGAGACAGTCTATTAAGATACATTTGCACTGACCTTTGGTTTCATGCTAGCTTAATACACTCAATCTGCTCCCCGCTAGAGATAGACTTCCTCCACCTAATGCACTTCGGTGGAGCTGGGTTTTGCTGGGCTTCGGCTTCCCCCATAGGTAACTCCATTCCAGTGCTGTAGCCCCAATTTCCTTCTCCCCAAAGTAAGGGACTGCCAGCCCCCCAAGCTCTAGGGGAGCTTCTGCCAGCTGTCTTCAGCCTTTCTCGACCAGTTTCTAGCAGCAAAATTGACCTCAACGCCTGAGAATTGCTTCCCTTTCCTTCCCCCTAACCCTGGCACGGGAAGACAGGACGGGGACTGAAAGACCCCCTTCCATAGGCTGCCTCGGTCTCAGGGAGTAGATGTCCTGATGGAAGTCCCCCAGGACCCGGGAAAGCAGGTCGAGGCCCAGGGGGAGCTGCCCGTATCCCCCTTCCCACCCCGCCCGGTGCGGCAGTCGCTGCACGGCAGCGAGCGGAGGCTCCGCGGTGCGGGGGGAACTTGACACCCGCATGGCCGGGGCCATGGGCGCTGGGCCATGGGCCCGGGAAAGTTAGAAGTCCATGTTCCAGTAATTGTCTTGTTGTTTATTTTATCCAAGTACCCTGGTGAATAGGGGAAAAATAAACACGGGGGGAAAAAATTCAAACAGTTGAGTCGTCTTTAGTGCCAGCCCTTGTGGTTGAATAAAAAGGATGGTCCAATTTCTATTGAGCTGAGAAATCTTTGAAGTGGGAGTTATTATCTGAGAAATTCCTGCTCGTCGTCCTAACAACGCTGATGAAACGTAAAAGGTTCTTTGTCAGCGATTTGTTCTCCTCTCCGTCAAACTCACACTGCCCGTTAGCTTTAAACCGTTTCTAAAGAGATAAAATCAAACTTTTAAAGATAACTTTAGGGGCCCAGAGGGTGCAGAAAATACCAAACTATCGAATCCTGTGTATAGACATACGTCTGGATATATGTGGCTGTGTCTGCGTGAAACTCTGACTGTGTACAGATGTCCATAGATGTCTGTATGACCTTACAGTTCGAAAGTTGAAATTATGTCCATTGTTTTTGCATTTCATCCTCCAAACTTTTCCGTCTAATATATTCCTACACACACTCTGCACAGAATGCGATTCTTGGGCAAAGGCAGAAATGTTGGGTTTCATTAACACCACTATGTGACCAACAAATGTTTTCTTTCCAATAGAGTGAAAGCAAGAGCATAGAGATATTGTGATATCTTTGATCATTTAACAGTCCAAATACTTATCAAGCATGTATATACTGCAATGTATCAAAGTTGTTAAAGCATTCAGAGTGATGGCTTCCATATGCTCTCATGTTTTATTGTCCGTAAGTGTAAGGATAGTCGAACTGCATCTCTTTTGTATCTTCATTTTATAAACATAACGGTGTTGTACTGAATTGATTCCCTGATCAAGTTTTTTTAGTAGTTTCTCGTTGGAGATCATGCAATGCTCTGTTCGGGCTATGAATTCCTTGAAGTTGTAACTCATCAGTGTACTTCTGTTTTAGTGGTTACAGAATTATCTGAGCCCAATCCTGCCATTCTAAGCCAACCCATTAATTTAATGGGACCTTTTCTGAGTAAAGACAGAGTCAAATTGCAGTGGAGTGGGTATCATTATTATTGTCATTAATTTTTTATCTTGTCATATTTATGGGAGAATCTAGCACAGTCTTTGTGAACTGTACAGAGAAGAAGCCTCTGAAAAATGTAGCTCACAGAAAAACATTTACAATGTTGGTATGCTGTATTCTTTCCAAACTTCCTTTACTTCTTAGTTTCCTTCATCACATGTTTGACAATGAAGGAATGTTCTGTTGTGTGCTTGAACATACTATTTATTTTTAATATTTGGATTTTTAAAATGATAAATATTTATAAACATTTCATTTCTATGGTTATTTTTACAAATGTGCACTTTTAAAACATATGTTTGTACTAATGATACCGAGCCATTCCTAAAATACTGTATAATCAACCATGTCTTTTTGTTAGTTTTTATATTAGTTGAAAAAAAAATTCCCCTAAACTGTGTACTATTAATGTGGTGTACAATCAAGTATTAATGCATTGTTTTTCTGTTGGTTTTTAACCTTTTTTAATGTTAATCGTTTTAGGTTGGCATTTCCATTAAAAGAACAAAACAAAACATTTCTTTGGCTTCATTTCTGAGGCAATATTTTCAGATCGCAGACTTCAAACGAATTGTACTTTAAGCACTGACCGAGGTGCGAGATGCGAAAACAGAGCCCGGTGTCATCCACGTGGAGTCCTGTCCCCCTGGGGGGGGGTTGTCCCGGTTACGTCTGCAGTGGCACCCTGGCTCCTGCGCGGGCAGCGTGACTCTGTGGTCACTAACACCGCGATGTTGGTCACTAACACCCTGGGTATTGGCGTGAGCTTTCAGCGGGGCCGCTCCGAGAGGCTGCTGCTCCCCTCCACCCCGAAGGGTTGTTGTTTCGCAGGATGCAAGGGTTCTTTTGAAGAATTTCCCCCCTAGAAAGAGTCCTGCCACAGTGACACTTTTTATAAAGTTTGTAGGAAGATTTAGAGCGTTTTATATCTTTTTTTCAGAGAGGGAATTCTTTCGTCAGCTAAAGTAATCTGAAAGCAAGCCTTCTTTGCCTTGAGTGCTCTCCTAACCGATGCTCACACGTTACAGGGTTTTGCTGCTCTCGAACCTGCTCAGAGCTTCCTTCGCATGACAGACCCAGCTTTGCTGTTCGGGGGGATGCAGCAGCCGCGGGCACATCGCGGCCCGAGCCCGGCGGGCGCCTTGCGCATGCGCTGCCTTGATTCCTTTCAAAAAAAGGAAAACTTGAAAGAAGTTGCCTAACACAGAGAGATGACAAAAAGTTGGCTTTAGCTGCCAGGAATATCGTTAATAGAGAATACATTTGAGTATATGAAGGGAGAGAGAGAAAGAAAGAAAATAATTTAGGAAATAATAGAATTCAAGAAAAAGAAATGAAGGAAAACATTTTTGCTGGTCTGTAAAAGACAAAAACTGGCCCATAAAGGAAAGGAGGGCTAACAGTACATGCTAATTAAAGAATACAATTCTATGGTCTATAATGATTGAGCGAAGACATGTACTTATTACACTTGACTGTCAACAAGGGAAGGAATGTCCCCTCAGACAACATGGTGAGAGACGTGTGGGCATTATTAGTGGCCCTTTTATAGACATTGCCTTTTCTTTCTCAATGCTGACAAACCATTTTGGAGGGAACCATCCCCTGTTGCTTCCTATCATCGATCCCCATGCAAGGCCCTGCATTGTGCAAGTGCATTAATTAAAGACCATTCATTTAACAAAAGCACATTGTATGTTCAGGAAAGGAAGATTAGAAATATGAATCAGTAACCGAGACCCGTTTCCGCCGCCTTACCGGGAGAAGCGAAGGGGAAGGAGGTGCAGCGTGTGATTAAACACACTGCACCTCCCGGATGGAGTGGGGCTCAACCCTGGCTAGGCTTTTTGGGAGAGAAACCCTGAAATTGATTACAATTGAAAACAACAATAACAAAAAAACCAAAGGTTGTCAAGTATCTCTGTGGGCGTCGGATTGCTGGACTCTGCTCAGCGTCTCACCAGCCACCCCCTCCAAGGGGCCGCCCAGTCCGAAACGGCCCGGCCTGGTCCGGCGTCCCTTCCTGGGGCTGGGCCTCCCGCACCCGGGAGCGACCGTGTCCAGAGCTGGTGTGCCTGTGTACACACATCCCCACACACATTTGTTATGTCAAAGGGTTTTTTCCAGCTGCATGTAGAGGCACAGACACACGGGCCTGCATCCATCCCGCCCTATCCCTCCACTACCTAGATTTTTCCAGTCCGAAGGAAAAACCATCTGGTGCCCCAAAGCTGGTCGCGACACAAACGTGACTTATCGTGAGAAGGTAGAAGGAAAACACAGGGAGAAGGAGGTTACCAGGGAGCGGGGGAAGGACAGAAGACGGATTCCCAGTATCACCCACATGACTTGCTAAGCGGCTCCAGCTTCTCTAAAACCTCTGGGCCATATGTTAGTTTATTTACACCCTTTGTCTTTTCGTGTGTCGCCTATTGAAATAATATTCCTGGGATATAAATGAAAGTAAGGTAGAGTAAACAAACAAACGTAGTGCCTGCTTAAGCGATAGATATGTAACATTTCTAAATTTCCCAACAGAGTATGTCGTTCCCATGGTTATAATGGGGTCAGAATAGCAATTAAAGCTTTTAGTTAAAGCCCCTAGATTTTTAATGCTGAATGACACGTTGACTCCATTTTCTCGTAGATGATTTAGAGTTTTTGCAGGATTACACTGTGGGAGGAGAAGGAGGGGGGAGGACAAAAGTCACTGCAAAAGCAAACCTTTAACAGTTAAAAAAAAAGAGGGGGGGCACAACATATTAAGGTATTCCTAATGATGGCAACACCTCATAGAAAACTCTGCAACTTCCCGTGAGGCTGACTTTATTCTCAATTTCTTCTACATTTTTGGACCCACTCCACTCCGAGGCCAGGACCATGCTGGCTCATCTGGATCAGGCGCCGAGATCCCGCGGTGCTGCAGAGGGTGCAGCTCCCTCGTTTCAAAATCTGCGCATCAACTTTGTTTTCTTCTTCGTCATGAGGCAGCCAACACCATGGCCGGGCTAGAGCTCGCCGGTCTACGAGGAAACCTTTTTCCTAAAATAAATCGAACGCTCTAACACATCGGCAGATTTTTCTCTTTTCTTTTTGCCCCATGTCAATATTACTGAGGATCGGCTCTATATTGCGGCAAAACCCTCTCCGGGTAATTGTGGGTGTGCCTGGACTGGGGAAGCCACGCCGGGGGGCCATGCGGACCCCCCGCCAGCGGGAGCCCGCCCTCCCGGGCTGGGGGAACCCCCTGGGACCGCGTTGCCCGTGGCCAGCAGCTCCCTCTTGCCCTCCTTCCCTCTCCTGCCTGGCTGCTGCTCCTGAGGATACCTGCTACAGCCCGCCCTGAAGTCAGACAAAAGCGCGGACACCATCACTCCCCCATCATGCCCCCATCTGTTTCGGCAAGATACACAAAAAAATTAGTCTCCAACTTTTGGCTAGTGTCTTCTGCCTTAAATTATCCTCTGCCCTGGGTGGGGGCAATAGTGAAGCAATGTGAGCTCTTTGCCCCACCGCTTGCTCCTGCGAGCGGCCGAGAAACAGGGTGCATCTGAACTTGGGCAAAATCCGGCTGCCCTCCCGCAGCCCTCCCTCTTCCCTCGTCACGGGGAGTCCCGGGGTGGGGAGTCAAAGGGAGGTTTCAAGGGGGGAGGTTTTGTTATCCCTACCTGAGGACAGATTAATCCTCGCATATACTTGATAAAGATGAAGATCTTGCTGGGAGGAAGAGGGAAAAAAGGGGTAGGAAAAGAAAGGAATCACTGGATTGTTATTATCTGGAAAACAGGCCACCTTAAAAAACCTGTTGTAGAAATACAGAGAGTCCTTTAAGTGTGAAATATCATTTCATTGTAAATAGTCAAAAAAGAGTCGGTAATCCAACTTCCGGAAACTGTTCTGAATTATTTCAGCAGACTCTTTTAAAAGAGGATTAGCAGGGCTTTAGGGGCAAAATCCTTCTGTTTTATTCAATCTCTGATTTTATGTTATAATTACTAGATGTAAAGACTCCCGAATTAGTATGCAGGCGTCGTTCAGACATTATGCAGGTGCTATTCTAATCATTCAGCTTTTTAATTAAGGAACGAGGTAAGAAAACAGAATCATAAAAACACTTTTGTGAGAGCTGAGAAAATCGTGAGCGACTGCATGAATAAAGCCTTTATACCTTATCCTGACAGGTCAGACACCAATTGCCTGACTTACGACCTTTTCTTGCTGAAACAATGGTTAACAGCTTTCTCACCTTGTTCCCATTATAGTCTTTATTCGCGCGGAGAATTTATGGAAATGGCCCTAAAATGCTTACACTGAAGAGGGATGCAAAAAGGTATTGCAATTTTAATTGGTGCGTGTCCGGTACAAAGATACTTTAATTCGGGTTGTTCGGGAATTGAGGGACTAGGCTCCGCACGAGGATTTGGGTAGATCGAAACGGTTTGAAGCATAAAATTCTCCTTCAGGAAAGGAGGGGACACAAACAAACAAAAAAGCCACCCAAAGTTGCCGGAATGCCCAGCCAGCCGCCGCGGCTGGGACGGCGCCGGGTCCGCGCTTTGTTCAGCGCATCAGAGGACAACGTGTTTCTTGGTCCCGCGATGCAAACTTAAAGCCTTTGTGGGGCTTTGTTATTATTATTTAATTTCTTTCCCTTGCCTTCCTCCTCTCCCCTCCTCTCCACCCTCCTCACGCCTGGCACGACTGCATCACGTGTATTAACATATGAATGAAACAACCAGAGCCAATGCACTGAAGGTAATACCTATGCTCCGTTCTCGCCTGATTATCTTTTTATAGAAAGTTACATTAACTAATGACATTTACATAAATATGAATAATTAGTAAGGTAAGTAATTCTGCTCCGACGGGGGAAGGCGGTGTAGGGAAGAGCCTGAGACCTGAGCCCAATTTTCGTCTCCTCAGACCTGGGCGCTGCTTCGCCCTGGCACTGGACAGGAGGCATGGAGTTCTCTGCGGGGAGGAGGGGAACTGTCACGTTTATATTGTTTTCTCCTTTTTTTTTTTTTCCTTTTTTTTTTCCTAATGCGAAACTTTTCTCTTGTGCCCCTCTTTTATCTCCCCTCCAGACCTCCAGTTCTGAGCAGAGTTCAGTGGCTGTAAATGATAGGTTCCCAAAAGCATCAATCCGCGCTCCTCTAGTACTTGGCCGAGAACAATGCAAGTATTAGGATATCAGCAGCACTCGAAATGATCACGCGTTAAATTATTTTGCTTTCACGGATGAGGGGGCTTTTTTCCAATGTAAATCAAGCGCTTTAGTTATTAAGTCTGAACACTAATCTCCAACAACCTTTACATAATGTGGCAGAATGTGCCACACCACTTCGCACCTGCACTCTGAATAGAGCCGCCTTTTCAATGTAAGACACGCTTGTTGCCCCTGGGCTCCAAAGGAGTTGTGTGAATAAGTCAAGCTTTCTGAATACCCCTACTCGCTTTCTCTTCCTCCTTTGATCACAGAAAATGTCTTCTAATTTGTCCTTTTTCATTGTAACAACGTTTTCAAGTCTCTTTTTATTTTCCAAACCACATATTTATAAAGAACATAAATCGCCCCAGAAAACAAAAGTTCTCTCCTCGCCAACTGGCCGAGTAGCCTATGACCACTTTGTTATTAACAAGGAGAAGGGGAAAACAAAGTTTCGCAAAGACTGTTGCTTCTCAAGTTTGTCCTAAACAAACGTTTAAGTTTGGGACGGGACGCGGGGGGAGAAACATATTTGTTTCCTTCAAAAATAAAGGCAGATCCATTTGCCTTGGGGATCTGCTTGCTGCTCTCTCCAGGCTGGTGGCCAGCTGCATTTCAACCTTCTACCAGCGATAAATGGCGAGGAGGAGGGCAGAAAGGACCAGTATCTCTCTTTGACCACTGGAGTGACTGAAACCTCCGCCAACTTCCTGAGCCCACCAGACAGCTCAGGGTGAAGCCAGCTGTAGTGAGCGGGTTTGTACGCATTAATTCTTAGCTGAGCTGCCTGCTTTAACGACCTTCGAGGATAATGAACTCTAATTTATAAATCCGAGCAAGATGTCAAAGTTAATAGGGAGTGGAACCGCTGAAAAAACCCGCTGGGGTCCTTTCTCCCCCATCCCGCCAGCTCCCCGACACTATTTTTCCGCCGAGGAGTCGGGCAGCGGCTGCCCCGGCGCCGAGTGCGCGGTGCCCGGCCCTGCAGTTCCAGGCTGCCCTGCCCGTTCCTCAGCCCCGCATCAGCTCCTGGGGCAGAGGCGAGAGTCCAGCAGGGTTTCCACCCCTTACTTCCACCTCTCTCAGGCATCTCCGAGGTGCTTTGCCCGAGTGTCTGCTAAGGAGCAGTAGGTTAATGGCATTCTAGTGAAGTTGGTCTCTCTGCAGGCTAAGCCCAACCTAGGAGTTTCTCACTCCTTCTCACACACGGGTTTCCGGACGACTCTTTAACGTCCCTATTCATTAGCACGTTAATCAAGGCTGTAATCCCAGCGAAGAGGTGCCTGTGCATTCCTTCTGCAGCTAAAGCCGCCTCTCGAGCGTGCACCTATGTGCAGCACTGCGCAGCGCCCGCTCCCCCCTCCGACGGGTGCTTCCACCGAGAGGCTGTTTCCTTACATTACCGTAGGCTCCGGGTAAGAAAACTAACAAACCCTTCTAATACAGTTTAAAACACTTTGATGTCTTGCCAAGAAACACACTTCCTTCAAGAGACAAGTCAACATTTGTTTTTCACATTAAATGGCATTTAGTTGCCAGTGAAAAAATGATGCTGAAGGACCACTTTTTAATTCGATGTATAACAACCGCGGGGGTCTAAGAGAAAATAACGGCGAAAGCTATAGACACAAATAACTAAATTACCAAAACGTTAGTATATCTCCTAGGTTCATTAATATGTAACAGACTCCCCAGTTAATCTCCAAAAGCCAGTGTTCCCCCTCTAAAATAGCACTCTGGGACGAATTGTACAGGAGATCAATCACTGCTAATGCAGTAAGGTTTACTGCAAGGGGGGAAAAAGCTATTTACACCTTCAAATAGAAGCTTTTGAGATTTAAGAGTAAGGGTCATACATCACCAAGAATAAATGATTATGAATTGGTAAACGCGCCCTCCAGCCATTAGCTATGCGACGCGATTTATCATTTCTGGGTGTTTTTCTTTTTAAAATCATCTGGCTGTTTGAAAAGAAAAGCATGACGGAGAAAAAAAACACCGCGGGAAAGTTTGTTTTTGCATATACTATAAGTCATCAAAACATGGCTATTCAGAAATAAACGGGGTCACTTATGAACTGCTTAACGAGAGACAATAAAGCCCTTTCATTGTACGCTTTTATGACTCAGGGATCGGTGGGCTTCTCCCAGCCCAGCCTCCGGCCGTCTCTGCCTTTTTTCCTCCTTTCGTTGCAAGTTACAAACCCGCGAATGTTGTAAGAAATCATTTACGCCCTAAAAAAAGGGGTTGCCAGTGTCTTTCTGTCCCCTGACATATATTGAACTTAAACTACAGGGGACATTTTGCCAGTTTTGAGCAATTGTCAGTCTTTATCCAAGATGGTCAGAAACGGCCGTGTAAGGACTGGACGGGGAGGACCTGCCTTGGCAGTAGATGTGGGATGGTGGGACAGGACACCTCTTGTTCCTTGTCTCCACCAGAAAAAAAAAAAGAAATGAGGGCTAGTTTGGATGGAAAACATTGCAGCCCAGGTCCATGACAGCTAGCTCAGCCCTTCTGGCCATATCTAGATAGCCTTGTGTGCGCCTCGTTGACTTCTTTTTTTTTTTTTTTTACTATTATCATTGAAACTGTTTTGCAAGCCCAAGTAAACCTTTTTCCACTTAACCTCTGCTCAGGGCAGTGGGAATGTAGCTCATCAAATTAAGTAATCTATAATAAAACACATACTCCAGAGATGGGAAAGAATGGCAGCGTGCTGCCGAAGGGCGGGGAGAGGAGAGCTGACGGCCCCCGGTCCCGGCTGCTGCGGGCTGGGGTGGCGATTCCCAAGGCCGGGAAGCGCGGCCACCGGCCGTGCTCTACGGCCCCGGGCTTGGGGCGGGCACCGGGATCTGCGGCCGGGGGAGACAGCCGGGCCGACCGACAGGGAGGGAGAGCGTAACAAACGAGGTTCTTGGGGAGAAATAACCTGCCATCTCGTCGCAATCTCTTTCACTCCATAAACAGCTAAGCACCAGGCCAGGGGCGAGGTGCTGGCGGTGGACAGGGGAGGCCAGCTGAAGGACCTCTCTGGACATGGCCCTCAGAAACGTTGGGTAGACCCTGCAGGCCTCTCGGAGAGGTGTGTTCGTACCTCCACCCAGGAGGGCGTCCGGGGAAAACATAAAGTTCCCTAAACTCTTACATCCCGCTGCCCTGATACGTCGGGTTTCAACTGTGACAAGTGCCTGTTTTCTTAGGGTAAGAGATTTAATATGTGTGGTGAAAGGGTCTGTGGCAGCGAGGTTCACAGCAAGTAACCAACTCTGCTAGAAGGCTTTTTAGTCCCACTTCTAACACTCCTAACATACTTGCAAGTTTTGGGAATAAAGCGACTTGGTTGTAGTCTCGAGGATGAGCTGAGATTTCTGGTTTGTTTTACAAGCTCGTTACAGGAACATTTGGCCAACGGGCACTGTTTCATATAAAGACAAAGACACACAGCCCACTCTGGGAAATGCAGGGCTTTTGGAAAACTGCTCCGTGGCTTATTGTCTACTGGGTGGCTTTGGGGGAAACAGCTCCTCAAACACAAACCCTAAACCCAAGGCAGTTGCACGCGATGAGTTGCTGAGTGCAAATACCTTGCTGGAGGCACATGGAGACATTTATCGGGCGATGCGGAACCCTCTCATCTTCTGGGCGTCTCCCTGCTCTCCACCGTAAACAGCGAGGCGCTCCTGCACCAGCCGCGGAGAGCCGAGGAGAGCGGAGGGGTGGGCGGAGGTGGTTCAGGATCCCATCCGGGCGGCCACCCCGTGCCAATCGCCCACCGAAAGGGTGGCCACCTCGCCGTGGACTTCACTGGGGCATGGACAAATGTGCGCTGTGCGGAGTAGCGGGGGGACTGTGGAAACCTACCCCGGGTGCAGCCGGTGGGGTGCGGAGAGGGCAGGCAGCGGCCGACACTGCCCGGGCCTGCCCGCACCCCAGGCCTGCCCGCAGCCCAGGCCTGCCCGCACCCCGGCCCCGGCCCCGCGCAGCCACCTCGGCCCCCGCCAAACAGCGCTTACTGCCCCCCTGTCTCCGAGACGAGGAGTGATAATAAACTCGCAATTCCGCTTTGTGACAGGAGAGCAAAGGGAGGTTGTTCTCTGCCTCACCGGGACCCCCGCTGGAACGTCCACTTCTTGGTCCACCGAAGAGGACTAAGAACAAGATGTTTTCCTCAGAAACCCTCTTTTCTTTTAGAAACCTATTTCACAATGTAGAGGAAGGGGAAAGAATAATATTCTGAGATGATCTAGTTCTTTGGAATGGATGAAATTGTTTCCTTGAATATCTAATATTGCAATTCCAGTTCGAAGTACACCCATTTCCTCTTTATTACATCATTCTGCATTTTATTTCTATGATTTTATGTTTTACTGCCGTTCCTGCGAAAGTCTATATTTTCAGCGTTATAGAAAGTCTCTGAAGATCCATAAGATTATTATTTATCTGACTTTCTGTGTCTCCGAGTGCTGTATACATTATATAATTGCCTTAAAATGTTTTCATAAATTACATTCAGAAATGTGTCATAGTAAATTACCTTTGTAATAAAATGTAAAAAATGCAAATGGCTGTTGTCTTTATTACGTTTTAAACCATTGGTTTATCTGCACTATTTCACTTGTCAGTTGCACAATATGTTGTATAAAGGGAAAGCACAGTTTGATAACAGATAGATGGAACCTCGTGTGTAATCTAGCAGGCACGTAGAGTTTGGGTCATTTCCTTATCTCCCGCAGAAAAGACATTATCCCTCTCATATTTACATACTTTTCAATATTTGTCAAACAATCATAAATTATAAATTAATGAAATGTTCGACAGTCTTCAGAGATCAGGCTAATGAAGACATTTACCTTTTTGGTGATTTGGATTCTCATCTTTGTAAGTTTAATGACATTTAGACTCTCACGGTTTATTAGGCTTTATTAGATTTGTCCTTCACTCCTGCTGTCATTCAGATGTCTCTGCATAAACATCACCTGCTTCAGGTGCAAGAACAAATCGTCTTCTTCCAGAACGGCTCTGGAGCAGCAGCGACACCACGCCTGGGCGCTGAGCGGGGCTCGGAGCAGGGTGCCGGGGGCCGGCACAGGCCGCGCGATGCTGTCCTCGCCCTGCGCCACAGGCTGCTCGCCACCCCGGCCGGGCTGGCAGCCTACTCTCCGGCCAGCCCCGGCGGTCGGGAGTTGCTAAACGCCCTCCCAAGCCAAGAAACCCATCTGCCTTTGGTTACACCGGAGCCCGAGCCCAGCCCGCAGACAGGCGCACCCACCCCGGCCCCTCGAGGCCATCACTGTCGGGCTCCCGAGCGACGCCTGAGCGTGCCAATGCCATGAGTCAGCTCTTAGCACGTTGCTTTTTCTTTTCTTGTTTTTGTGACGGGGTGTGCTTGACGCCGCAGAGCGCTGGGCCGGCGGCGATGCCCGGCCGGGCAGGCAGCCTGGCCCCGCTCGGCGTCGCGCAGCGAACTCGCTCTGATGGATGGTACCTGCCTCCCCAACGCGATTAGGCTGCAGAAATTAGGTTGTCCCCAGAAAGGTCGGCACTCGTCCTCTCCCACCTTTGCCTGGAGAGGCACACTCTAAATCCCACCGGCCAGACCCTGGCGCCATCTTCCTGGGAACAAAGACCCGGGGCTCCCCAGCCTCGCCGCCGCCCTGTAATCAAGTTTCATAATTGCATTACTCCGCTCGCAAATGTCAGGAGCATGTGTTGGGGCACGCTGCCTTCCGCCTCTCCGCACACCCCCGCCCCCGGGGACGTGCCGGGTGCCTCGACGGCCGTCCCGGCCCCGCGCTCCTCCCGGCTCCGGCAGTGGGCAGCGCGGACGGACTCTGCCTTACAACCTCTGCACTCCATCAAACAGAGATCGGGTCTAAACCTCGCGCCACGAACCTCGAACGTTATTTGCAGAGGCTTCCAAATATTTCCAAACAACGCTTTTTAAAACACAACGGAGAGTTGTTAAAGCGCTTGTTGGTAAAGTGAGCATGTGTTCTGCAATCATCAAAAATTGATATGTACCACCAGTAAAGTAATTATGCACCATCCTGAGGATACGAGAACAGTACATTGTTAATCCACTTGCACACCCGTTGACTTGCAGCATCAGGCTGCAAATAGCTTAATTAAGTCATACACGTGGAATATAACCATATTGTTACATTGCATTATGCACACTATATCTCAATTTATTGGGACAATTAATGCCAGTGATAGACCTCGGGCGAAAAATATTAACCACAAAGCACTAAAGTTACATTCTGGTGACATTTGCAGTACAGGAAGTAAACACTGAAGCAAAGCATAGCCTTCGAGAACTGCGAGGACTGCCGGGAATGCGTCTGCCCCCAAGCCCGTCCTTAGCAGGCATTTTGGGCAGCCGGAGGCAACGACCTCCACTATTCTCAGTTCCCTTGCTGGTTCCTGACTTGCGAAAGCACTCCGAGGATCAAGCCCGTTCGTTCTTCTTTCCTTCAGGGAAGTTTGAACTGAATGGGTGCTCCGGGATCGGTCCTCAGAAGGTGTGAAGTCCAAAGCAAAGGGCCTCAGAGCCAGAGCGAGCTCTCCCGCAGAGCTGAGGAACTGTAGCATAGCGGGGCGGGGATTGAAAACTGGCGTTTCACGGGCAGCCCAGAGCTGGGAGGACACACCAGCCCGTCCAATAACTTGCACACCGTGAACATGACCACATGTCCGTATTTGCTACAGGGGAGTGGTGAGGCTGCATCCCGTGACACGACTGCGTGCTGGCTCCGGGCCCACCGTGCACAGAGCGGGGCAGAGGTGTTCTGGTGGGCCCGGATCCCTACAGAGTCGGGGCACAACGTGTCGGCAGCACCCAGTCGGTGGCCAGAATGGGGACGTTCAATTGTGACCAAGGTGGGGACGCCCAGCCCAGCCAGCAGTGCTCAGGCCCCCGTGCCGGGTCTACCTGCCTTCTCTCCGCCCCAAACTGGGGTGCTCCCCCGCGTCGTTGTCCCTCGAGGAACCCGGGGGGTGAAGCTAACGCCAGTAGTGCTCACAGCATCACGGCTCCCAGGGAATCATCAAGCGCTCTGCACAGGCTTCAAAGCCGGGGATGAGCGGTGCTGGGACAGTCGGTGGGACCTGTCCCGTGCAGAGAGCAGCGCTTGGGAGGAAGCGCCGAGGGGGAGCTCCGAGGGGCAGCGGGGCTCTGTTGTGCCAGACTGTGCAGATCATTTGTGTAAGCAGGGACAGGTACGCTTGTGGCAGCGTGCGACTGGGACGCACCACTTTATTGCCCTTTTCGGCAAAATCGCTCAGAATCGATATTATTTTGTAGGGAAAAAATATCCCCAAATCAAAACCAAAACCTCTTTGTTTGACAGATTTAATTGCTTCCTCCAAGTTTTCTAAACGTCTCTCGACGGTGCACTCTCATTCCCAGCGGGATGAAGCCTCTTCAAATTTCCTCAGCCTACGCTCTTTGAGGTTCCAAAGAGCGATTTCCAACTTTTAGAAGTCTTTGATCTAACGGATTTCTCAAGCGATTGGAGAAAAAGGCATGTAGAAGGCCACCCGAATTCCCCCAGACGTCTCTCTTGCCCAGGTCGAGGTGACCCGTTAAGCGCAGCCACGGGTGGAGGCAGGAACACGAGTTAGATCCATGCGCCGGGCAGCAGCGGGAGCTGCCGGGGGTCAGGGGTTGCCAAGTGGGACACACATGTCCACTCACGCTCCGGTGGTCGGGGCTCCTCAGCTCCCTACACACACGAGTGGGGGAGCTGGTTTTTCCGAAGTTTTTCGCGCCAGCAACTTTTTACTCTTATTTCAGCGCTTCTCGCAAGCGCCAGTGCCAGTGGGGAAACGACTGCAAACTGATTTCTGCTCCTGACCACTGTCGTGACTGGTGCCGTGTTCACCCAAGCAGAGCCTGTCGGGGAACCATTCCCGGACACGGAGGTCGTCAGGCGCTAGGAAACTGCGCAGTAAATTTACTCTTTGAAAAATGGCTCTGTCCAGTGCGTGACTCGCGCACTGGGATAGACCCGCACAACCATGCTCTTTCCTCTGCTCAGTAGCTGGCTCTCAGCAGAGTTGCACGTTATTATCCTTCTATTTCGTTTAATCGTTTACAAATTAAGCCAAATATTAGATTTCAAATCCCCACTGCCCTGGGGAAACAACCGGCTCCGGGAGGCAACCCTCGGCTACTGGGGTCTGCCCATTGCATTTCCCACCCGTAGACTGGACCACAGACAGGACCTTCCACTCCCGCGTTGTTGCGCTGGCAGCACCTGCCGCCTCCACCCGTGGACTCGGCGGCTCCCTCGTCGCGGAGGGACCCGCGACTGCCCCTTGGGGACCCGCGCTCCGGCCGCCCCGCTACCTGTGCGGAGTCGCGGGGGCTCCCCGGCCATCGGGGCACAGGTGGCTGCGGGCATAGGGATGCGCCGGCCCCGGCCTCTCCGCCCGCCACCTGCGCGGCCCGGCTGGGTCCGGCTCGCCGGGTCGCAGTCCCGCGGAGCGGGGGCAGAGGTGAGGGAGGAGGGTCAGCTCGGCGTTAGGCACTTGCGGGCGGCTGCAGTCCCCCTCCCACGGGGCAGCACGGACACTTGCTCTGCAGGATGGAGAGAACTATGAAAGAAGGGGAAAGGGGCGAGAGGAGCCCGGACAGGACGGGCAGGGCAGGCAGGGCGCTTTTAGCCCGCACTGCTCCTGCAGATTATTGTCTCCCTTGCACAGACAGCACTATCTCCTTCGGTCCAGCGTCACCAGAAACTCTGTCCTGTTACTAAAGCAGGTGTGCACAGACTCGGACCCCGGCTAAGGCACCACATCTCTGCCCTGGCTTACAGCCGGGACAACTTTCTGGAAGCCAATGGCAGTCTCCGAGTACCACTGAAATCACAAGAATTGAAGAGCTTATTGCGCCAGAGGAGATTAGAGTTTACGAGTGTTTTTAGGGCTGTTTATGGGTGTTTTCTAACAATAAAAAAAGCCCACACCGAATCCAAAACCTTGCCCCACACGGTCCCTAGCCTACGGTTTTAATTTTTGTTATAATTATTAATCGCTGTTATTATTTAGATCTATTTACTATTCAGAGGAAGGACAGGAGCTGATTCACAGCACAGCCTTCAGCTGCAATCCCTGCAGTCCTTTAGACTTGTCCTTTCTGGTTACAGCCGGGAAGCCCTCCCTGGAGATGAGACATGAGGTGCTGGTAAATTAAAAAGTAACACCTTGCCCAGGGGCTTTGAATGTCGTGTCTTTTTCAAAACCAATAAAAAAAAAAAAAAGAAAAAAAGAAGAAAAAAAAAGCATAATCCTCTTTTGTTTCTGTTTCAGAAAAACGGTTCATGACACATGATTTGCAAAAGTTCGCTTTTGTTTATTTGTTTGTTGAGACATTTTTAAGGGGGGGAGTGGGACAAAGCACAACAAACATAATCAGAAGCTAAAAGTCTGGAGGACTGTAACTTCAGTGGATTGGTTTAAAGTGGGCAGACTGTGTCTACCTTTGGCCATCTGGCTGGTTTAAGCTTTTGCCCCCATGCTGTATGATTTTAGCTTAAAATCTCTTCCGTTGCAGTGCCGCTTTTATTGAATTCATCAAAAGCAAACTTTCCCTGAGTTTTCTTTTTTTTTTTTTTTTTTTTTTTTTTAAGAAGGGCTAAAATAATAAGTCGACCACTGTGACATTCTCTGGGCTTAGGCCATTTTTCATAACGCAGCTGATACGCTTTTGTGCGGCTAAGGCGACCAAACAGATGAATAACGAGAAAAGTCTCCCGAAAACTAAAGCTTCCAGCTTTTCCCATCTTTAAAAAGTTAAGTAAAATGAGAGGTGCATGTAAAAAAACCCTTCCAAATCCAAAACCCAAATCCCATCACGCCAAAGATCAGGGCAATACTTTTATACCTCTGAATGGTAGCGATGCCTTTTAAACAACTTACTGCACACACGCACACACACACACACACACACACACTCGCACAAAACTTTAAAGCTTGTGAAACTGCCCAGGTGGTGTTTATAGGACCGTAGCCAGTGGGTTGTAAAGAAATCCGAGACAGTTGAAGATTAGGCTATTTAGAAATACATGACAAAACAATTTTTTTTCCCTTAATTTTATTCCTGTTTCACTGTATCCACCGTGTTTAATGCAGGGCTTGAAGGGTCAAGTTGTCTGCAGCACTAAAGAAGAGTCCCACAAATTGTGATGGTTTGGCAGGCGGGGGTAAGTTTATTATTATTTTTAACGTGTTTTCTCATGAGTGTATGCTTGTGTTTAGAGTTTGCGTTGCAATGAAAATATGCCCTCATGATTTTAATGTCATTTTAGCCATAAACCAGTTTTGCGCTCAGAATCACGTCTATAATGTTGTTGATATCCTTCCTGGACTTTTGTCAAAAAAGAAAAAGTCCTCCTGCTTCTCCCAGCAGCAGAGCCAAATCCCACGGTGCGGGACTGGGAGGCGAGTGCCTCTATGCCACAAGGCAACAAGTAAGAATTTCACGTGCTTTTGCCTGGGTTCAGAATAATCGTTTCTATTTGGCGGCTTGTTAGAGTTTATTTTTTTTGTTGTTGTTGATTTCTTTTTCATTCCACTGTCATGTCATTTATTTCTTTCTTTATCTAACTCTTTCTGTATTTATTTGTTTGCTTATTTGTTTATTTATTTATTTGTTTTGCACGTGTAACCCCCAGACCTGAGTGCCTTAAGACAACAACTGTGAACCCCCGGTTTATTACGAAAACTACAGTATGTACAGCCTGGGTGGAAGCACAGCCATTGGTTCAAATAAAATGACTATTGATTCAAAGTGCGAGCCCTCCAGGCAGAACCGAGAAGGAAGGAATGGGTCATCGGGGTTTTTTTTCTTTTTCTTTTTTTTTTTTCCCTTAAAAGAGAGAGAGAGACACACAGAGAAAGAGAGAGAGAGAGAGAGAGCGAGAGAGAGAGAGAGGGAGAGAGAGAAAGGGGGGGGGGACGAGTGTGACAACCACCACCCAGTGCTTTGATTCTTCTCTATTTTTTGGATAGATAGCAG
This sequence comes from Atrichornis clamosus, assembly GCA_013400975.1. Taxonomy (NCBI): domain Eukaryota; kingdom Metazoa; phylum Chordata; class Aves; order Passeriformes; family Menuridae; genus Atrichornis; species Atrichornis clamosus. The sequence continues at coordinate 19,963 of WBMZ01009848.1, forward strand.
GAAAAAAAATCCTATGAGAAATAATAAGATTTGCGTGGAAAAATCTGCAGATAGATCGCCCTCGGAAATAAATTCCAGCCTTTCCTATTCAAAACATGGCTTTATTTTATTGTGACGACGTGGGGAGGAATGAGGATAATAAAGTAACTCGGTTCCTCCTCCCCCCTCCTCCCCACGCACTTTCAATGAGGAGGCAAACTGCACTTCTCTGCCACTGGTCTCTGCTCGCCTAATTTCTCCGGAGTTGCTCAGCGCACCGAGCCGGCCGGCGACGGACAGCCCATCTTCGTTTGTCCAGGGGATGGGGAGGGAAAGGCAGCAAATACAAGGAAAGAAATAAATAGCAAGGGAAAGAGGAAAGAAAAAAAAAGGGGGGGGGGAATAAAAAAAGGAGGAGGTCAGAACAGTACAAAAAGCACCAGCTTTTTGGAAGGCACTTGTTAGCAACGGGAGGTGATGGTGCAGTAGCTGCACCCCGGGCACCCTTGGAGCTTCCAGCCCTTCCACCCGGGAGCTGTCTGGAAGCTATCACAGCCGGCTCACAGCTAATAATGCCCTTCGCAGAGGTTTGGTCTGCGGTGCTCGCAGAAAATGCAACTTTTGCCCCATTGGTTAGCTAGGTGAATTAGCACACACTGCAACTGAACAGTACTTGACCTTTGCCTTTATGTTTGCTCAAATGTTTGCCTAAAACACAATCACCCTTGACAAGAGAGCATGCTACCGTGTGACACTGCCTATTCAATAGATAGATGTTCCCTGCCACACACAACCCAGTTCAGCATTTTAAATAGCTTAGGTATTTGTAAAAGCCGTATAAATTAATGTCTGATGATTGCTAGTTGGTGGTTAAAGAGCCGACAATTTAACGCGTAGAATAAGAGTCGGCTTAAAAAAGCCCAAACCAGACCAAACCAAAGGACCGGCTGTACAGGGATATAAGGTCAGAAAAGCGAACTTGTGACCAGGGCGGTCAACAGATTCTTAATCTGTCCCGTTCACAGCGTGGCTTGTCGAGCTGCACTGGCAACTGGGGTTTGGGATGGGCTATGGCAAATGTATCATGGCACCCATCATCTCAGTTCAGGCACTGTGTCACGTCATGATGTGGCAGAGATGTGCGGGCTGAGATGCAACCTCTCACCTGAGAAATTCATAGGTGACACAGGCGAAAAGATGGAGGCAGGCAGGTTACCCCGGTGTAAATCTGACCTGTTCTTCACCATACAAGCATCTCTTGCTGAAATTGCGCAAACACCACAAAACTTTAGGGGGAAAAAAAAGTTACTATTTGGCGGGAGTGTTTTGTACATGAATTTGATCTCTGAGTCCAAGGCATCGCCCTGAAGCCTGCACGGAAGAGACCGTGGAGCCGGTTGCCGGGCTGGAGCCAGGCGGCTCGGGGTGGCTGCCGGACGGACAGGGCGGCGGCGGTCGGGGCTCGGCGCTCTGCATCAGGGGCGGCAGCAGGACGTGACGGGACGGGCGGCGGAGGGGGAATGGAGTAGAAAACAGTCACCTTTCATGAAAACAGTCACCCTTCATATTTATGAGGCAGAGCATCATTCATTAATGAAATGACAGCCGATGTGCGGCTTTTGTTTCAAAGAATACTTTGTTATTTGGAAACGTGATAAAGCGGTTCTCTGGAACAGAATATTTATATCAAATGCAGTTTGATGTAAGCGGATACCTGCACATCTTGCTAGTAGTTCCAGTCGGTAAAATACTGCGCAGACCAGCAGGAAAAGTACAAGTGATATTGAAAACAGTTGCTCTGCTTTGATTTACCTTTACTGTCTTCATCTGAAGACTTTTTTTTGATGATCAATTTTTTTTACTGTCTTTCAATTTTGGGAAACACCACTTCCCTTCCTTGTCTCTTTCTGTGGTTTTTTTTTTTTTCACGTCATGATTTAGACAGGAGCATTTCGAAAAAATTAGTTCATGTTTACTTGAACATCTTGCTTCAGATCTAACGTTAACTTGGCATTAAACACAAACAGATAGGCTGAAACCAGCAAACTAGCTTAGCCAAAACAGTTGTTACAGGAGCGGGATTGAATGGCACCGACTGAAATAGTCAGCTATCACTCGTTTCCCGTTAGACAGAAAACTTATTTCTATAAATAATTTCAATTTTTAAAATCAACAATTATATTATCTCGTTTACAACGATGTGGAAAATGATGTTTAGAAAAATAGCAATCGGACTTCACAAATAAGATATTTGTAATTGAAAGGAATCCAAATCTAATTTATTTAGAGGCTGGTTGCTCCCCGATGAGTGTATTTCCGATCACACGGACACGCGTGGGGTGCGTGCCCAGCCCCGCGCCCCCCACGCCCCCCGGGTGTGTGCCGAAGTCAAACTGACGGCAAAGGTCAGCGCCCGCGGAGCGCCTTCCCCCGCGCCGCTCCTGGGGGTGGCCAGCCCTTGCTTGGCACTCCTCGGCTCGCTCCCGTCTGCTTCCTGACAGAGCCAAAGCTGACCTGGTGGAAACAACCTTCCCCACAGGCTGAAATGATACCTTGGATTGTTTGCCTCTGTGTGGCTGGGTTTTGATGTGGACACATGTTTACTTAAGCTTGTAAGTCACTAGTGACCTAGAATAACATAGCACGTACCCCTAGAGGCAAAACAACCGAAGTGAACTTTAAGGCCAGATGATATTGAAAGCGAAGTTGTGTGGAAACCGCCGGGGCTCGTTTCAGCCAGAGAGAACAGGGATCAGACCCGCGGGGACGGGCGGTGCGTGGCTTTACCCACGCACAGCTGCACATGCCAGGCACCGCCTCGGCTTCTCGCGGAAGAACTCGTTGTAAAACTTCACCTGAAAGAAACGGGAATTGAGAAAGCACACGAGTGAAATGGGCATCGGAAGCAGGAGAGTTTTTAGGAGTGTTTAGGAGTGTTTTCCATCGTTCTACTGGATTTAGAGCCCCTTGGAAGGAGAAGTAATTGGTTAAAGGAGAGACAGGTTATTCTGCACAGGGACTGTCAATAATGATTTCAAAACAACACCATTTTTTAAAAAGGGAACAATCTCTACATCAGAATTAAATATTTATATTCCTCTAAATATAGAAAAACAAGCATGTCTATCTTTTTCTAGAGTCGAGAAAAAGTAATTTTGAATGTTATTATCTCGATTTTAAATAATGTTTTGATATGTTCCCGAAGCAATTGCTGTTTTCGGCTAATTTCGGGTAGGGGACTCTTTTATATTTATTAGCTTTTCCTGTGGAAAAGGTAATTGTATGAGCAAATCGACAAAAGTTTGATTTCTTTTTTTTTTTTGCCAGCAGTCCAATTCTGGTCAGAAATTCTGCTTGTTTTGTGCAGTAAAGGGCTCTTCCAGAGCAGAGGGCACAGCTCAGCATCATCGACTGTTTCAGGAATGCCCAAATGGCTTGCTCTGCCTTTATATCTTTAATTTCTAAAGGATGAGTTTTGCTGGCAGGAAGATCAAGGAAGTGTCTCTCTTCTATATTTGCTATGCTGTGCAGGTATCTGTAATTAGAATAAGACACCCAGCACAATGAGCAGCTATTGTATGAGAGTTTGAAGCACGACAGTTCCTCTTCTCGTTCAGAATCGCTGCCTACAGTTATTCTCCGATTTCCGATGCCTATTATGTATACAATCGAGCCTATAATTACCTGCTGATTTCTTTGTAGTAGTTAAAGAGCGTTTGTACTGCTCGGGCAATATTGTCCAGTCGTTATGTCTCCAGAAGCTGTCAAGAAAGCTTGAATATACTCTTTACAGTCTGCAAGTAATCAATGAAATTTACGATCTCGACCCCCCCCCACTCCATGCACATTTCCTGTCCAAAGAAGAAAAATTGAGATATGAAGGTATCTAGGTCTCCTTCCCAGCACCTCTTACACGGCGGCTGTGGAAGGAAAATGAGTGACAGGCTCTGTAGTTTCAAACGGTGGCGAGAACTGGGTGGGAATTTCCCGCGGGACAGACTCCCGTGAGCACCGTGGCTCATGAGAGCCCGACGAGCGGCCGGGGCCGGGGCGCCCCGAGGAGCTCTCCCCACCCCAGATGTCAGTGGGACCCCCGGACGTGGCTCCCGGGGGTCCCCGCTGTGCGTGTGCCGGTGGCGGGGTGAAGGGGCAGGTGCGGGCGGACGGGCGGCGGGAGGCTGGAGAACCGCACGGCGGCCGTGCCCCGTTCCCTACAGGGCTGCGCGGCTCTGCCGGCTGCGGGGGGCCAATGCCTTCGGCCACAGCCATATCCTCTGGTCCAGTTCCCTGCGCTGAGGTCAGCGTGGAGACACCGCCTCCCCGCGCCCTCCACTCTCCTCGGGGTCGTGCGTGGCTCTTCGCGAACCCCGACCCCACGGTCAGGCTGCTGCTTTCCCAAGCCATCTCCCTGTATGTCCCCACCCTGCGCCTTCCAGGGGCGCCGCAGCCCGGAGGGACCCGGGACTCCCCGCGGAGATGGGTGTCACCCCATCTCGGGGCTGGGTGCACTTTCACCGGTCCCCTCGCAGAGCCGTGCAAAGCGTCTCTGTGTGTGTGAGGGGGAGAGCGAGCTGCTCCAGGCATCTCACTGCTTTCCTAAACACCGACCCGCTGCGGCTTTTTTTCAAACTCTGTTATTAAAGCAACGTTTAGGGAGTGTGCATAATTGTACAGTTAAAAGGCATGGCTGATGCGTCTCAGCCCAGAAGGTCGGATCAGGGTAGCAGCCCCCCGCCCTAAAAGATGGGGGAGGAGAGAAAGGAAGGGAGCCTGAAGTTTGACTAAGGCTCTCTCAAAAAGAAAAAAAAAAAAAGAGAAAAAGTAGAAAGTACTTGTAGGCTCACACAATGGTGAATCTGCCCTGACCCAACAATTAATCTTGGGAAGAGAATGTGACCAGATAGGGTGGGAAGTCAATTCCCCGGGGTGGGTGTGCGGGACAGGAGGAGGAGGAGGGAAGGGGAATTGATCTTGAGCCCCAGGCCTGCCACATCTTCTTCCAGTGGTTATTTTTCAGAGAGGTGAAATACAGCTCTTGCCTATCCCTGCCCCTTTTCTCTAAGGCCCAGGTACCGCCTGCAAGCGAGTGGTGTGGTCCCTGTGCCATGCAAACCCACCACCTCAGTAATCACCTTTATGAGAGACTGACTCACTTCTGCAGTTTCTGGGCACAGACCCTGAGAAATGGGGACACTCCAGGTGGTAAAGGGTCCATTCTTGGGCACTGAGGGGAGGGTTTTGTGGGCATGGAATGGGATTTGGGTTCAAATATCCAGTGCAGGTTGTAGGCAATAGCTAGGAGACACTTGCAAAGGTTAGGTGATGCCAGGGAGATGTATCAGTGGAGACTTGGCTGTCTCTGTGCACTGGCTGGTGAACCCAGAGCATCCCAGTTGTAATCTACATACAGAGCTGAAATTGCCACAGCACACTGCTGGGATATGCAATGCTCTGGTACCCTTGTGCTACCCATGAGTCTGGAAAAAGGCTGGGTCACCTCTGTTTCATGCATGCCTGACATAAGGCTGGAGCGAGGTCCCTGAGCCCCAGGAAGACATCCAAGTCTCAGTGCTTGCTTACAGCCCTCCAGTGAGGGGTGTACCTGTCTCCATCTGCAGTCCACAGCAAATCTTTTCCAGCAGCGCAAACCCAAACAAAGGGTCTGGTGCCCTTGCCTAAATTAATTGACTTCAACTAGGTATTTTGGAACTGGTGATTTTCTTTCAAAAATAACTAAGAAAAGGTAGCTAGAGAGGGAACAGGCTTTCAACAAGGATGTTGTTGGTGATGAGTTTCTTAAATAAACTTTCCTCTAACTTCCACTCTTCCCCCAGCCTACCATATTCTGTTGCCTATAAATTGACTCCTTCAAAGTAGGAAACCAGTCTGTGATGGAGTTAAACAGAGAATCGTGCAGGAACAGGTTTTAGCCAGGGCACCAAAGCCAGTGTAACCGATGTAGCACAGACCAGTTATTTCTGTTATTTCCTTTGCTGGCATTGTAATGAAAAGGAAGTAGCTGTAATGCAATCCTTTTGGAGAAATCAACACTTCCCGCTGTTAGAAACAAGGCAAAGAACTGAGCTGAGTTCAAATCATGAGGGTTAATTCCAGGAGGGTCACTTGCATGGAGTCACATGTGAACTCAACCAGCCACTTGCCCTCCTGGAAAGAACCAAAACTGGACCTAGTTTTTCATCTCAGCTTGTTTATAGCCTGTCCTACACATGTCAATGCCTGTTGCCACTTACAAACAAAGCAGTCAAATGCTGGCGTATTTGCATGGACACTCCAGTTCCTTTTACAACATTTCAGCATCTCATGACCTCACATGGTCAAGAATTGTCTGATTTCTTAGAAAAGGGTGTTAGTCTTGCATTCATGCCTCTAACATTTACACAAAATCGTGACTTGGAAAACAGCATAATTTTGCATCATTTATTAAAATATAGTGTGATGGGCATACTGTTAGTTGTACACATCTGTTATCAACATCAGCATTAATTAGTAGGCTTGGGTGATCTTATCTGGGCCCTAAACAAGGATCATTTCCACCCCAGTGGTGTCCTGGGCCCAGCAGGTGGGAAGGGCCCAACCTGTAGGAGAGTTCTCGGGGCTGAGGCTGGGGAGTGGGGGACACCCAGGTTGGGCAGCACCCGTACTTATTCCTGCCTGCTTTTGGGAGGAGGAGGGGAAAGGGAGGGGGGGCCTTTGGCACACGCCATGCCCAAGGTCGTCAGGACTGGAGAGAACCCAACAGACGATTAAACTACCCTCCTTCCCTGCCCCTGAAATCCTCAGGCACTAAAGTACACCCAAATTATAAAAGCCTGTTCTGTGCATCAGCAACAACAACAACAAAAAAAAGCCCACTATTCTCCCTTGACTTTGTTCTTTTGATTTTTTATAGATCAAAGGCAGGATAGAGAAAAAAAATTGGCAGGCGAAGATAGACATTGTTCTAGTGACAAGATGAGGGTCCCGAAAGGAGAATGCTTGCTCCATCGGAAGTGGCTGCGTGGCAAAGGGAGAAACCTCACTTTTCAAGCCCCTTTGCGAGGCATTGTCTTTGGGGCTGGCGCTGCTGCCATACAGTAGGGTCCCCATGGCAACGCAACCTGCTGCTGCTGCTGCCCCTCTTCCAGAGTTGAAGGCACTGAAAGGCAGCTGAAGTGACTGGGCTTAAAGAGCAACAGAATAAACAATATTTTG
>WBMZ01009850.1:0-63091 GCA_013400975.1 Atrichornis clamosus
TCCTCGTCCCCCCGTCTCCCCCCCGACCCCCGCAGCCCCAGCGCGCCCTCCGGCGGTTGCCCCGCGCACCGGCAGGAGGCGGCTCTGAGCGGCCGCTCGGCGAATCCCGCGGGCTCCCGGCGGCGGGGCCGAGCCCCGCTTTGCTTCCCCTTTTCTTCCTCCTCCTCCTCCTCCTCCTCCTCCTGCCGCTCCTCCTGCCGCCGCCGCTGCTGCTGCCGGGCTCCGCTCCGCCTCGCCAGCCCCGAGCCGGGTGCCCCGGCCCTGCCGCACCTCCCGCCTCTGCAGTCCCGGCCCGGCGGGCGGTGAGTCTTGTCCTGTCCCCCCGGGCGGATCGCGGGGGTCACGGGGTTGTCTCGTCGTGGGAGGGCACGGCCCGGCGGGAAGGGGGGTCCAGGCGGCACCGGCGTGCGGCGGGACCCCCCGGCGGGGGAGCGCGGGCTGGGGCATCTCCCGAGGTGATGGGCATCGCCCCCGCGGTGATGGGCGCTGCTCCGCGGGTGAGGGTGGCCGGGCTCGGGGCATCTCCCGGGGTGACGGGCATCACTTCCCGGGCGATGGTGGCCGTGTTCGGGGCATCCTCCCTCGGTGACGGCGGGTCACGCTTAGGGCAACTCCCCCCCGCGGGTTGGTGACCGCGCTCGGAGCATCTCCCGCCGGGGGTTGGGGGCTGTGCTCCGGGCATCATCCTCACGGGCTCCGGGCGTTCTGCCCGAGCACTCTCCTGGGTGCCGGGGCCGCCCTTGGTGCACCCTCCCGGGGGTTTGGAGTGCCGGGGACAGAGCTCGGTGTTCGTGCTTGGTGCATCGTCCCGGGGCGCTGGAGGACTTGTTCCCTCCCTGCACACCCACTCGTGCGATTCCCACACCAGGGATCAGAATCAACAGCCCCTGTTCCACATCAGCAGGGCCGTGGGGGGCTCAGGTGTCCCAGGAGCAGCACCTGCTTCTGCAGCCCTTCCAGAACATGCCTCGTACGCAGCAACCCTCCGGCTGGCAGAGCGGGCTGGTGGTCGCGGTACAGCTCGCCCCTCCGAAATCTCGGGTCTGGGCTCTGTCGTTGTCCCCACCAGACATGCTGGCTGTAGTAGAGAGCCCCCTCCTTCTTGGCTGTAAAATGCCCGCAAACATCCCCTACCTGGCGGCATCACTTAAAAAGCACTTGATGTGTTGGGAGGAGGAGACCCAGCGTTCCAGTGCGTTTATACCGCGGGATGAACCACTTTTATAACGCCTGTGCTCCAGGGAATGCCCAGCCTTAGCCATACCTGTTTGGGAGTTCATCCGTATGGAAAACGCAGCCGCTTTCCTGGCTGACACCGGGGTTGTCTCACAGAGACCATGCAGCCTGTCTAGACAAGTATGATGAAGAGCAAAGTGCCTGGAGCTGTGAGTGATTAGAGCTCGGGTATCTCTGCAGTGCTACGTTTGTTGTACAGCTCTGATAGATGCTGCTCGGTGCTTTTGGGTCTTTGGTGAGCAAGTGCACAGCACGCAGCCACAGACTGGGGAGGATTATTTCATGTCAGAGCCAGGGAAGAACAACACAGCCAGCCCTTCCTCACATGTGTGCATGGGAAAAGCTCCGCAGGCAGTTTAACCAGACTAAAATGAACAGAGAAAACACTGAAAATGGTGAATAAACAGGTGAGGAGGGGAAGGAGGGGGAAAGGCATGTACTGTCAGCTTACTTTCTGGAGTGTAGCACGGAAAAGTTCATGGATGTTTGTGTGGCAGAGAGCCTCAAACAGCAGGCACTGAAAAAAAGGGTACGAGCATAGAATAAATAAAATCCTTAGAAGAGAAGACTGAAACGAGGGATAATGTACGTCCTGAATACATATTAAAATGAAGAACAGCATATTGAGAGAGCAGGCTCTAACATAAAACAAAATCAAGGGCAGAGTGGACGTGTATGTGTTCTTAAATACTTAAGAACACTTAAATAAGAATTTTTAAATAAGGAGAGATGGAAGAATCTGCCTCCATCTTAGATATTTAATGACCTTTACAAATCCAGTCTTTCATCCTGCAAACCTTTTTTGCATATTGTTGAGTTGTCCATGTAACTTGTCTAGCAGACCAAGTTAATTAATGAGGCAGATTCATGGGAGGACAAACTTCCAAGTCTGAGTCTTGTGGCAATAACGTATCAGTCACAGTTCCAATAGGACAGGTAGATTCTCCTTGTAGTAAATGCACGTGTGAATCCCTGAAGGTTTCCACAGCACCAGGAATGACTCCTCTTGTGAGGAACCATCTGTTTCTGAGCCACAGACATATTCTAGAGACACTACACATAACTATTATTGGGATCTGGCAGTATGTGAGGCCAGAAGGCTTTATCAGGCTTTATGGTCTGGAATACACACAGATCTGCTCGGTGTTTGCAGCCCTTCAATGCCAAGTGAACAGAGGATGCCACAGCTCCCTGTGGGTGTAAGTACAGGGCTGGGCAGGTCCAGAGTGGATTTTCTCCATGAGCAGAGGGGGTTGATTCTGAGAAGTGCTGAGCATCAAGAAATGCCCCCATTTCAGGTCCTGATCTGGCCAAACAGATTTGGTGTGACCCCAGCAGCTGAGCTTATTCAGCAGGCAAAGCCTGACTCTGTGCAAGGGGCTGTGTTGAGCTCCTCGAAGAAGGAGCTGGACCAGCGAGAATTTTATTTGGAGCAGAGCTTCTCTGTCAAGAAAAATCTCTTTCTGTATATGTCCACAAATAAATTGAGAAAATTGCTTTCAGGCTGTTGTTGCTGCAGTACTGGGAAGCACTGGGAAGGAGAGGCTGATCCTAGAGCAGCAGTAGCAGACACCAACTGCATATCTCAGGGAAAGCGCTATTAAGCAACTGGGGCATGTGTTGATAATTAGTTATCACTTGTTATGTTTGCTCTGGGCTTTTCATTTCTGTTGACTGGCAATGAATTTTCTGCACTATCACTGCTTGTTTACAGTACAGCACCTAATAAAGGCAATTCATCAGGCTTAAGAGACTGCTCATGTCCCTCTGACATCCCAGAGCCCGGGTGAAGTCAGTCTGCCTCCAAATACTTCACAAGAACTCAGAGGGGAAGGGAACAGAGGGAATCTCCTTCTGTGCTTCTGCAGCCTGCAGTGCCTATGGGAGAGTCAGTGTCAGAAATTACTGACAAGTTGACTTATAAAATAAATAACTTTAGAATGACCAACTTAAAAAAAAATATATAGAAATACAATATCTGCAATATTAGGGCCAAAATCTATATAATGCCAGATAAAACCGTTATGCACTGAGTGCCCTTTCTGGACTTGTACAATATGGAATTTCTGCACACAAGGCCATTCCTGCCTTGCCAGAATATCCCAAATGAACTCACACTGTTTGATATTGCCTTAACCTCTGAGAATCACCCTGTTACTGTCAGGCCAAGGCAAATCTATCCAAGAAAGCAATGTCAATATATTAGAGAATAAATGACATATCTGTGAATTACAAACAGAATAATTCATAGGTAATTTCCAATTACAGAGAATAATTTATAGATGTCTCATTTGCAAAGAGAATAATTTATGAGTAACCTGAATTGCACATAAAGCACATTAACAGGTTGCTGTGGGAAAGGGAGCATCCAGACTGCTCAGGTGTCACATGCTGAGTCTGGATTTTGGGGCGTTTCTTGTGAAAACACTCACCATGAAAAAAAACCTGTCAAGTTCCACAGTAAACAGATGTGTGTAATGTGGCCAGTCTGATCTGAAGCCTCCGTGTGGTGCTGACAGCCAGACACAGGGAGTGTGCTGCCCTTGGAGCTCCTGCCTCACACCACACACCACGAGCAGAGGGGCCACAGCTGGGGTCCTACAACATCACCACTGGAAAAGGCTGTTGCCAGGAGCAGGCCAGGAGCCAAGAGCCAAAACCTTTGGGTTGTGTGTGTCTCCCCTGCGCTGTGTGGATGTGGTGATGGACAATATGAAATCTGTGAATAACAGAAAAAAGGAGGAGGGTCTCCTTAAACAGGGTGAGGATTCCCAGCACACGATCCATCCCTGCCCTATTTGGGACCTGCAGGTGCCAGGACGCAGGCACATGTTCCATCCTGCACACAGGGACATTGCTCCTTCGTATCACAGAATCACTGGGGTTGGAAAACCCCTCCAAGATCAAGTCCAACCTTCACGGACTTCATATAGCCCAACATGGGTGCTCCCTGTTTAGGAAAAATTACAATGTTAGCAAATGGCTGCAAACGTGTATTGGGAATAGGATGTTTTCCTAATGGTGAAAGTAGAGAATGGCATGGGAGTGGATGTGGAGAGTGTCTCCACTTGCAGCACATCTTTACATTATTATCTTGCTTAAAGCATTTTCTCAAGTGCAGCTACAAATTATTGGCCTTTTAAATGAAAAGAGTAACTTTCTCCTCCCCAGGACTTGCTAGTCAGGTCCTAAAGTTGTCACTGAACAAGTGGCCAAATTATCTTCTTTATATTTTAAAGGCATGACGTCTTCTTCTTAAGTACCTGAAGGGCAGCAGGATGGTTCCACTTCTTCATCCCCACCTTGGCATCTTAAAAACTGAGTTGGGAAAAAAACCTTTGCAAGCCAAAGTGCCATTCCCTCCTGAAGCACTCAGGGAATTATACCAGACACCCTCAGCACATGAGCTAAAAATTATAAAGCCCTGTTGCTCTCCTTCAGTTAATGAAATGCTGTATCCATATATTAGACCAAGACAAATAACATCTACTATAGCTAATGTTGTAAAACAGCTTCCTTTTTCAACTGCTAAAGTTGTCCATAAAAATTTTCTGAAGCATTAATTTTCTCCGGTGAAGCATTTTAGAAAAGCTTACTAAAGAGAAGTAATCGTCTTGGATTTGGAGAGTGTAGTGGGCTGCTGCTATTTGGTTGGAGGCAAAGCCAGACTCCCCAGGAGAAGGAGGCACAGTCACTCCAGACGGAATTCCTGCAAGTGCATTCCTGTGCTTGAGCTTTTGAACCACTCAAGTGTCATCATGGGCATCCTTGGGCACGGTGAACGTAACAAAACACCCATGGTCGCAGCTGGGAATGTCTGGAGCTGGGTGAATGTCCCCTTTTAGGAAGTCTTGGGAAACAATGTATATCCCATAGCTTTGGGCTCACGCTCTATTCTATGAGGGAGCCTGGGGGAACACTTACTACAAGACTGTGCACTCATTGTATTTGCTGTCACATACATCCACTCTTTGCTGCTTCCCATTTAGTAAAGAAAAATCCATTCATTTTCTAACTAGCTCCTCCTCCTCCCCAGACTCACACTCCCATTTTTACCCAAAACATTAATGAAAGCAGTTCACACTTCCAGAAACTTTAACATTTAAATCCTACAGCATGATCAGTCTCAACCTGGACCAAGTGCAGTCTCTTCCTTTACTTCCCTGGGAGCACTAGGCAGGCAGCAACTCACAGGATCACATCCTCAGGGAGTTGAATATTGCTAGAATTTCCCCGTGAAAGTTCTCCAATTATCAGGAAAGCAAGGCTTGTACTTAAAGGTTGTGCAGAACAAGCAAAATGTTGTCCTTAGGAAAATGCAAATCTTCACCCTAATCCAAGGCAAAACTCCTGCTGACCTGCTGGGGTCAGACTCTCACTTTGTGCTCCCAAATCTGGAAGCAAGTCAGAAGTGTAGAGATTTGGGTGACAAAGTGCAGAGCAACCTCACGCAAACGCTTGCTGCTCCCTGTAAAAACCAGGAGCAGGAGCAATCTGGTCAATTTTGGGCAGTAAGAAGAGCTGAGGAAGTATCACAGATTTTATTTCTAAACTTTCACTGGATTAGGGCCCTTGTACCACTTCGGATCCTCCCGTGCCACCTGCTGTCAGCCTTTAATGTGAGTGAAACACAAAGCTTGCAAAAACGAAAGAAAACTGCTTACCCGCTCCCTCTCCAGGCTACACACCCTCAGAGACAAAAAAGATCACACAAAACGAGGCCTTTTAAGGACTGCTAATACACACACGTCTCTTCCCAAGGGTTAGATGTGAAGGGATTCAGTGTTAATTTTAACGGGCTGCCACTTTGCTCTTACAGTGCAAACTGCCTCTGCATAACTGAGGAAAGGCTTCAGCTCATGCTGGTATGATTTTTAAAAAATATTGAATTTTCTTAACTATATTGTCTGTCCTCAGGGGCCACTGAATGCCACTTACCTGGCAGAGCTAGGCTGCAGACCTTCTTAAATTATAAACATAACCGGTTCCTCCTTAAAATACTTACTCTCTTTTTTTTTTTCTGTGATTGAATGCTGCTGTTAAAGCAGTGATGGTCAGCAGCTGATGCATTTGGTATCTACCCAGAAAGCTTTTGGCTCCTTTTAAGTTACTATTAACTCGCCCAGTAAAAGATAGCACTTATTCCTAGAAACCCTGTGTTTTTGGGCAGGTATGCCCTGTGTTTTTCATTCTGCTGTGTACAGGTGGAGCACTTACCTGTGGTAGGCAAAAAGCCCTAAGTACAGCCCCAAAATGCTCCAGTTCTGCTTGGCACGATATCCTTACAAAAAAATAATGGCTTCAGAAAAATCCAGACATAGATTAGTCACAGGGGCTGTGCTTTGTTTCCTCTTTTTCTTCCCGTTCCCCAGGATGTTTACTGGAATCTCCCTAAGTGCACAAACTGCACTGGGAAATAGGTGCTTGACTTCTGCAGCCCTGGAGAACGTTGGCCTTAGAAAGGACCCTGGAGAGGATATTTCCAGGATGCTCCAAATTAGTTTCTTTCTGCTGCAGGCTTTCATTTGCTCTTTATTTACCCCTTTACATCATCCCCAGTGCTGCTGATGCTAACCCAGTGTGACATGAAGCTATTCATGAAGTGACACAATGGCAGTGGGCCCGAACGTGTCCTGCTAGAGAGGCACCACCAGCTCACGCGAGCCTCGCACAGCAAATCCCACCTGCAGATCAGGCAGGGCAAACCTCCCCAGATCCTGCAGCCTCACAACAGCACTGGGAGCCAGCACGTGCCTTGGGGTAATACTTAAGATTAAAAGCTGTTAGAGGAAATTGTCAGCAGTGAACAGCTGCTTTCGCTGGTGTCAGGTAAGTCACAAGTTTAGGCTTCTGATCAATCGATAGATATAGATAGATATAGATAGATAGATGCCAAGACTGACCTCTACATTCCTGTCATGGATCTATCCCAAGGTGTGTGGTTTATCCCAAGCAAAAAGGAGCACCACCTTTCCACATCCTACAAGGTCCAGTGCAACGATTTGAACAACACCCAGAAGCATTTCCCATCTTATTGTGGCTTCAGGATAGAGCATCAAAAAACCCCCAAATCCGTCAAACCACCTGGTTTACTCCAGACACCCAGCAGCATTTTGGGGCTGTGCATTCTTGAGCACCATCTGCTGGCACAGGCTCCATGAGCCAGTGACGCTCACAGGGACATGGAGAACCCATAACATCCACTCCCACACGAAGCGCAGGGCTCCAGGCCAGCACAGGGTGCAGTGTTCACAGGCTTCCGGTCAGACCCTGTGATATTGGAGCAAACTGCTGTGAGGGCCAAGGTTTCCGGGCCCCTGCGAGGCCTCGTGCTGACGGCTGTGTCCCCTCTGGCAGGCCGTGCCCCCGCCATGCTGCAGTGCAAACACGCCCAGGAGTTCAGCTTCGGGCCCCGCGCTCTGAAGGACGCGCTGATCTCCACAGACCCCGCGCTGCAGGAGCTCTATGCCAAGGCCTTCTCCAGGGCGGAGAAGCTGTTCCTGTCGGAAGCCTACAACCCCCAGAGAACACTGTTCTGCACGCTGCTCATCCGCACGGCCTTCGACTGGCTCCTGAGCCACCCCGATGCCCCCGAGGACTTCGAGACGTTCTACCACGCCATGCTGAGGAGGAAGCAGAGCTTCTATCGAAAGCACATTTACCTGCAACCTATAGGTAATGGGGGAACCTTCACCGAGCCTCCTGGAAAGACACAGGAGGGGGGTGGGTGGTGCTGAGTGCTGCTGTTAACACCCTCTCCTGAGGACTCACCTGCAAAATGTGATGGCCATAGCAAAAACAAGTGTAACAGCCAAGGCTCTGACATGCCCCCAGTCCAGAGTCACAAGCCATGATGACAACCTTGGGTAGACCTGCCATATAAATGGTATGAGTGCCCCTGGGTGAGTCTTGCTATGAATTTATGCATACATGTATATCTAAATATGAAACAATGCTGGAAAAACCAGCTTTGCTGGAGGTCTATCTCTGATGGTTCATTAAACACAGCCACCCATTCCCACATTAATCTCTCTGCACAACTTAAACAGGAGACAACCTTCCAGCACATCTGCTCTGCTAATGAGAGTGTACTAATGCCTTGAGCAACCTCTTAGGAAGAGCTCCCTCTTCTCCTCTATATCCATAACCATCTAGAGGTGTCCACCACACCCCATAATAAGCAATTAACTCCTGAATGAAGCAGCCTGCCCCCCCACCCCAGTTGCTGTGGCCAGTCCCACGAAACCCCTTCAGACCTTAATGTTCACCCTGGCTTTAAAAGACTGACAACAGAGCTTCTCTTCTCAGACTTAATCGAAGGGCCTGCTGGACTCTCGCTGCTGGATTCCCTCCAGAGCTGTGTGGAGTCTTTCTTCCTGGGTCTCCGTGTGAAGTGCCTTCCCTCCATCCCAGTCTCTTCCATCCACTGCTGCTTCCGCCACAGCCGGGACTCGGACAGGGTGCAGCTCCACGCAGGTGAGGGAGGACCTGGCAGCAGGGAGCCCATAACGACACCAGCTTGGCACACGGGCACGAGTTCTCCCTTAGGAAATGCCTGGAACAGCCCTTCATTGCCTGAACAGGGAGGGGAGGAGGAAGGGAGTGAAAAGGGAGAAATCCTGTTCCCATGGAAAGCCCAGAGCTTTGGGGCTGGAAACAGGAATAAAAAACAAAGTGACTTTCATCATATTTTCCTCTGCTGTTTGTATTTTTCAGTGCTGTTATGTTTAGGTGCAGCTCTGCAAAATGATCAGATCAGCTCCACGGGAAGGCCCTGTTGATTTGGTGTAGTCTGAGTTCTCCCATCCCTTGTCCAGGGCCAAAGTAAATTATTGGCCTGGGTGGAGCAGGGGGGGAGCTCACTGGTCTTTCATGATAGGAAATTTGGGTTCAAGTGTCACACAGCTCTCCAGGGGAATGAGTTTGCCAACTGCCAAACTCGTAGTGCACAAACATCCACGTGGAACAAGCTGTTTGCAGGTACCACGGGCAGCACATGCTCAGCACTGCAGCCCTGGGGCTGTTCCAGCCCCATTTTGAAATGTCTGTAGGGAAATTCTGCCCCCAGGTGCTCATTTCCATGGGTTTGTACTGAACTCACCTACATCTCCACTTTAACTCTGTGCTCAGCACCACTTCCAAAGTCAAGTCTTCTCTGATTTGAGGGATGTGCTACACAGCCATGGTTCTCCATCCGAGATGATGAATCCAGAAGCTCTGCCTGCTTGTGGCTTGGATTACACCCTCCTCCCCATGAGCAGCAGAAATTCCAGCTCTTGCATTCCTTCCAGGGATGGTTCATTTTAATTAACTTCTCTCTTGTATTTGTCCAGATGGGATCCTGAATTTCCTGAAGAACAACAAGCCCATGGATGCCCTGTGTGTCCTTGGACTCACTCTGCTGGATCTTTACCCATGTGAAACGTGGAGCTTCACGTTCAGCAAATTCCTGCCAGGACAAGGTGGGATTGGTGTCCTGTGGTGGTCCAGCACAGCATGTGAATCAGGCAGCACTGTACCAAAAGGCTTCCCTGGGAGACTGGAATAGCCAAATCTTATCCTTAACATGTTATTCAATCCTAGTTCAAGAGGAACTAGGTTTTTCCAATTTAAAATTAGGGGCATCAGGGCTCCTGACCCAGACAGAGGTAACTGAGGTGCTACAAACCTTTTGGGAAGGGGGTCTCACCACACCCTGTGTGCTCAGCTGGACTGTGCTCCCACAGCTGTATTTTCACACTGCCTAAGGTGAGAGACAGATAAAAGAGTGGATGCCTGACTTGTACTCCCCTCTCTTCACAGAAGTGGGAGTCTGCAGCTTTGCCAGGTTTTCTGGGGATTTCCCCCAGGCTGGCTGTAGCAGCTGGAACCCACCCCCACAGAAGGAAGGGCTGTGTGAAGTCAGCAAGGAGGGCAGAGACCGGACACTGCAGTTCAGTGCCCAGGAGATGGTGCAGTGCTGTAAGGTAGGACCAGCAACCTCCTGCACCCCACGTTTCTTCTCTGTAGGGTTCAATATTCCAGGCCTGGGCATAATCCCTGTCTCAGCCCAGAGAAGCAGCCATGAGACTCTGCTCCCAGAAGGCACAGGCAGTCACAGCTAAGGCCACGTATTGAATTCAGACATAAAGAGCTTCTATTTCACTATGCACTGCACAGACAGCTCCTACTCCGCTCACCACCGGAGCAAATGGTAATATCAGTTATAGGGAGGCTACAGGACTTGCCTCATCAGAATGGTTTGGGTTGGAAAGGACCTTAAAGACCTTCCAAACCCCTGCCATGGGCAGGGACACCTTCCACTAGACTAGGCTGTGTCATGGAGCAGCACTGGATCACCCTGCCCAGCTCCCAGGCTCACACTTGGCTAATCCTCAGTATTTTCCTTGTCAGATGCTGCCCAGGCAGTAGGATCTGTGAGCTGATACAGCATTTGGAAGTTAATCAGACTATGTGGTGGAGTTGTGTGTAACTAGTGGATGGCTGGGAAGGGCTGGCTCTTCCTCAGACATTGGCATCCATAAGGGGAAAGGTTCATGTGCCAGACCTGCTCCATGGATGGAAGAGAAACTTCAGCCAAGTTTGCACATGTATTTATATGCAGATGCCCTTAAACCCCCTTCATCTCCAACACATCCTCTTCATGAATGCTGTCCTCTCTCATCCCCTATTCCTGCTCTGCTTCCAGTGTTCCTCCCAAAGCTGGCCCACAGGGAGCAGCCACACCAGCACCTTTGATGCCATTTCTCTTTGCTCCCCTGGTATTTCCTCAGGATTTTCTAGTCTGAGGTCTCTTCCTGTAGTAATTTCAAATTATATTAGGTGGCAATGGGAGGAGGAGGGGAATCCTCCATCCTCAGCCTTTCCAGAGTTGCCAATTCCCAAGGCAGTCATGCTTGGCCAGCTGACTCCAGCTTAAGATTTTTCCTTTGGCACAAATGCTAATGGCATCTGTTTTGGAAAGACCCAGATCTGTTATTGCCAATTTCTTCTTACACATTTCTCACACAGGCCCTGTTGCTCTTTTCAGACCCCAGTAGGACTGGTTTTCCTCCTTAAAAAAACCCCAAAACAACAAAAAACCTCCAAACAACCCACTGTCCCTGGGGAAGAGCAGCAGCAGCACTGCCCCACAGCTCCAGACATGCTGCCTACAGGGGTTTCCCACAGCTGCTTTTCCCCCAACCACTCTTCCTGCTCCACAATACAAACTTGGATGCTGGGGTAACTGGGAAGAGGGAGAAAAGTTCTCCTATTATCTTGGAAAAACCTAGGTTGGAGGAGTGCCACTGCTGAGCAATAGGTTGGTTAGACTGTCAGGGAGCAGGGAAAGTGGAACAGCAGAGGAGGAAGAGGAGGGGGCAGCGGAAACGGGAATGACCACGCACTGCTGTGATTTTGGCTTTCCTGAAAGGTGTGGTTTTTGCTTCCCTGAAAGGTGACCTGCCACGAGATCTGCCACCTGATGGGGCTGGGGACGTGCCGCTGGCTGCAGTGCATCATGCAGGGCGCCCTGAGCCTGGACGAGGCCCTGCTGCGGCCCCTGGAGCCGTGCCCCATCTGCCTGCGGAAGCTGCAGCACGTCGTGGGCTTCAAACTCATCGAGCGCTACCGGGTGAGACACAGACCCCCAGTCCCTCCTGGAGCCGGGCAGGGAGAGGCCCAGCCCAAACCCTGGCACCAGCAGCGTGGGGAAGGCAGCAGAGCTCTCAGGGCGAGGTGCTGGGGCAGCAGCTCACGCCTCAACACGGGCTCGTACACACGGGCTCTGACCAACAAAGCAGTTCACACAAGCTCCAGGGCGTTTGGCTCTTACCAAGGGACACTGCCACAGTCCAACCATGTCTTCCTACTCCCAGAAAGGAGGTGGGGAGGGCAGACAGATTGCAAGCAGGAGCAGCAGTGAGCGAAGGGATTCCCACAGCTACGCCCTTTCCTGTGCCACCCTGGATTTCGGCCTCTCTGGGGCTGCTGGAAACAGGGAGGAAATATTAAGTGTGTACTTTGCTGCAGTTCCTCTGTTTATAGAGATGAGAAACGATCCCAAGTTATTACCCCTGATAAGTGGAGGGTCCCAGAGTCACCTTGTGTCTCCTCTCTCCCATCCATACCACTGCTAATACCACATTTAGACAAATCAGGAATAGTGCTAACACACTCTTAGGTCTTGAAAGGGTTTTCAAGAGCCATCCTGTCTGAAAAGCAAGCTTCAGTAGCCAAATGGTTGATGGAATAGAAATAATGTCACCATTCTCACTCAGCACCCATCTTCTCCCTGGTTCTAATTCCTGTCTGACACACATCACGTTCAGAGGCAGGGTTTTCCATGGCTGCCTATTTTAAGTCTGTGGGTTGCATTTGTAACAAGATATGAGCAGAATGAGAAAGGGGATGCCTCTAGTTTCATTCAGCTTGGAATCAGATACACAGAAGCAAGGCAAAGGATGTGGGGGAATACACATTTGTGTGGTTTTCCTACTTATCTGTGGTGCTATCAGACCCTTGCCTGGCTCCATGGCTGCTTGGTCCCTGCTTCTGTCTGAGAGTGGTCCGAATTGCCCAGACTACCAGGGGAATAAATTCTGCTTTATTAAAACACCCAGCCTGTCGGCACCCGGCCAGTGCCTTCTAGAAGGGAACTATGCCACCTGCGTTAAGCTTTTCTAGAAACATTTTTGCCTTTACACCTGCAGCAAATACTGTAATTGGCTCAGCACCCTCCGGTGACAGGGAACACAAACCTGAAGGAAGGATACACTTGTCAAATGTCACATCTGCTTCCTTGACAAGGCAAAGCTCAGCTAGATACAGGAGAAGCTGGTGTAAGAGAGTTGTGATAATCTCTGTAAGAGGCTTTGCCATAACGTTGAGAGGAAACATAAATGCCAGAGATGAATTAAATAGTTAAGGAACCTGACAGAAGAGAGCAGAAAGCATTTTCTGACAATAACAGATAGCAAAGTTAACTTGCCAAGCACGTTTAGTGCAAGTCTGAAGTCACATTTCCTTTGGGAAAACTATCACAGATCTGCACCTGCCACATAACAGCCTCAGACACTCATAATAACCACAGGAAATGCCAGTCCCAAGCTGTGCCTCGCCAGCAGCAGGTAACACTGCTCGAGTCTGCAGCTGAGACACAGCAATGGGCAGAGCAGCACATCGGGCAGGAAACCAGTCCTTAGCAGAAAGAGTCCCTCTATTTATCGAAATTGCACTCAGAAACACACTCCATTTTTTCATCATAGCTGCTTATTCCAGCGTGAGTCATCTTGAAAACTGAAAGCAGGTTAATTCTCCTGGTGTTTCCCCTCCACAACCAAGCTGCTGCTTCTGCACGTAGTGGCTGGATGTGTTTGCAGTGGCTGCACACACAGAGACTCATTCTTAGTGACATCCTTGGGGTGGACATCCACTTCAAATGCTCTTGCCTGCAGGTAAACAAAACCCACACAGAGGTTATCCCTCCCTAGTTAAACAGGAGAATGTAAAAAGAGGCTGCAGCCCAAAAACCCACCCAAAGATCAAATCAATAAACCACCCAAAGGATGAGAGACTGAAAAGATTTTGGGGATTTGGGTAGTGATTAGAGTCAATCATCACCCTTTTTTGCCTTAAATAACTCAAATGTACAGTTTGAACATGTGCATCTCCACAGCTTCTTTCCTTCTTGAGAATTGGGCTAAGTAGCAGTTGTGATTCCTTCCCAGATTCACTATTCTTGGGAATTTAGAGGCACTATTAAATCAAGGGCTGCTTGCAGCTTTCCAGCAGCTTTGCTGTCCCCTTCCCTAGCCCAACTCCCACTGCAGCTTCTGGAGCTGCCTTTGTTTTACAAACCCAGAGGGAGGGAAGGGCCATTAGAGGTGGGACGAGGCAGGAGAGAAGTTGTCCCTTTACAATTTTTCTTGCCCCAGAGGAAGGGGGCAGGGTGGATTAACTAAGCTGAAAGAGTCCATTTTATTCCTGTACAAAATTCTTCCCCGAGGCTTCATGCACAGACTGAAATGAGCACCAGGGCCGGCTTCTCCCACCCACTCAATTTGAGCTCTTTATCCTTTCTGTCACTTGCCTGAAGAGAGAGCAATAGAGGAGGGAAGGGGGAGGGAGCAGCAGGAGAAGGGAGCTCTGCAGGGCTGGGAATCCTCTGCCTGCCCCTCAAACACTGCAGCTCCCCCTGAGCTGAGCAGGGACAGCCCCAGCTCAGTGCCCGGCACAGCACGGGGACAGCCCAGGTAATCCTGTCACTTGCTGCTCCTTAGAGCAACCGGGGGCTTTGCAGATGGATCACTACAGAAAGTGAAGATGAGGAAATGGGCCACCGAGGTGTGAAAAAGCTGAAAAACACACTAAAATCCACACTGTCAACAAAGCAGACGAGATCACCTTTTACCCAGGGATGACTGGAGCACTACAGTTCATTCCCAAAAGCATAAGGAATAAATGTGCCAGGAGCAAACCGTTATATGCCTCATTGTGGCATTTAATATTTAAAAAGGAAATTGTCTCAGACATTTTCCTTTCATTAATTCTTTCCTGGAGCCCGGCCTTCCCACTTGTGCATTTCAGCTCGAGAGGGGAAGAGCTATTCTTAGGAATAAAATGCACGTTACCACAGGCATTAACACCACGATGAAACACAATTCTCCACCACTATCTCAGGAGCTTTTATAATGACACAGCTTCCTCTGGAGAGGCATTGGTTTGCCTCTCCTGAAGATCACATTCCCACAGCTGGGAGTGATTTGGTGCAGTTTACTCCTATATCTTCAGTAACAGGGCAGATAAACTCCAAAGCCCACTGGAGGCAGCTCTGCCACAGTCCAAGAAAACGGGACAAGAGAAAGCTCCTGCTTTGTAGGGTCACCATGAGTTGTCTGAACCCATCCTCTGGCAGAGAGGACTGTGGCAGCTCAAGCTGAGCCACCCAAGATAAATCGTTTTACCTGGCAAACACTGAGAAAGGTGGAACTGGTGTCTCTCATCCTCTACAATGAAACCTTTTTCCTCTCACCACAGAAGCTCTACGCTTGGACACAGACTGTCCTGTCCACATGGCCAAGGCAGGAGTCAGCAGACCTGTCTGCCTCGGAGGAGATCCCGCTCAGCTCCGACTCTGGGATGTGCTGTGAGAACGACTCCGAGGCCGTGACCTCCCTGTCGGAGCCGCTGACCCCCGACACGTGCAGCCAGGGCCTCTCCATCGGGCAGGAGCTGGAACAGGACGAGCAGCCCGGCCTGCTGCCGGAGGCACAGAGCCAGCCCCGGCTCCCCGGGCACAGCAGGGCCACAGACACCATCAAGGACTACGAGCTGTGGCTGCAGATGTGCATCGCTGCCCTAGAGAGGAACGTCTCTGAGGAGGAACTGGCTCAAGTGGACAAGACCGTGGACGCCCTGGCTAAGTGGGAAATGTTTACAGGACAACTGCCTGCTGTGAGGAAGGACCTGCCCTTTGCTAGGGACAGCACGGGGCTACGCAAAGTTCTGGGGGACAAATTTTCTTCCTTGCGGAGGAAACTGAGTTCCAGAAAACTGTCCAAAGGGGAGTCATCCCCTCATCGTTGGCTGTGGGAGGACAATTAGGCTGGGTCTGCCTTGGGCCAGCTTTGCTCACATTACTGCCCGGCTTCCAACCTTCCTCACCCCAAGTTGTTGCTGTCAGAGAGAAACAGCAGCTCCCCACAGGAATAAAAGGTGTTTGGTTTTCTGAGATTGCTAACGCAGTTTTGATGTGATTGGTTCTTCTCTAAAGGTTTTTCCAGTGCTGGTCTAAGCGACAACACCACCCCAAAGCCACCTCAAGTTCGCTGTAGGTGCTTTTATTTTCTTGGTCTGAAGGTGGCTGGGAAGAGGTCAGCCAGGCCCCCACTAAACACTGAACATGCTCACACAGAAGCTTGGGCCATCTGAACAAACAGATGCAAATTAAACCAGGGCAGCTCTCCCACACACTCTGCTCTCCTCTGCTTAGCACGTCAGACCCAGGCACAGATGATATTTCTCCCTCTCCTCTCCCCCGACACCAAATGCTCATCTCTGCTCTGATTGCTGCCCCATCAGTGGAGGTTGTGCTGCGCACAGGAGCTCAATCCAGGCTGATGGACTCTCATTACGAGCGGGGGGGAGATGGAGGAGGACGGGCACAGAGTCAGGGAGTAAAGCAGAAAGATCCCTGGCAGCTCAGCTCCACAAAGAGCAGCCTTCGTGTGATGACTGTCTTTGGCGGACTCTCAAGGGGATCTCCAGAGCTGCTTCACTTCAAACAAAGCCAGGCTTGGAGCGTGAGCTGGAACTACTCACATCCTCTGTAGATTGGCATAGCAGAGGAAACCTTTGGAAACTTTCACACACTCACTATTAACGTAAGAGAACTACACGTGCATTCCTCTCTCTGCCTTGAGAAGTTACCACCCCGGCCCTTCCCTGCTCCCTAAGGCACCCTGAGCAGGAATGGGTGCTGTGCTGGCACCCGGAGCAGCAGAGCCTCCCTTCCCACTGCCAGGGCATGCCGTTCGTCCCCGTTCCTCTCCAGCTATTTATAGCCAGAGCTCAAGGGGCCGATGGGGTTTTAGCTCCCACTGGGGGAAGGCTGACCCTCTCCATCCCCTGTTCTATCAACCCTGGGCACTGATAACGCTCCCACAGCTCCCGGCAATGTGGCTGCGCTTCAGATTTCTCCTGTCTAAAAATACCAGCAGGTAGGAGCGGGTCCAGTGCAGCTGGGAGGAGGGAGAGGATGTTTCCCTCCGAGGAGGCTTTGGCTTTCCGGAGCACTTGCCCTGTGCACTTTGAGGGCCTCCAACCACACAGGAACCTTGCAATGAAATCCTGGAGCGGGAATCAAGAGAAGCACTGGAAAAACGCTGGAGATTTACACATGCAGGTGAGTAGAAAAGATGGGTCTTGCAATGAATTCAGCTGGATTCCGGAAACACAGGCACTTCACATCCGCATGATTCATACCCGGAGCGAAAGGGAGTTTGGCTTCGGGACTGATGACGGCAATTCCTGGAAACATTTTTCCAGGCTGCGCGCCTGGACCGGGGCAGGCGGGGAGCGGCAGAGCCGCTGCTGCCGCCCTCTCCTGGCAGCCACAAAGCTGACGGGTTCTCATCCAAGACATTCTTCCCAGCAGCAGCAACTTCCCAAACAAACCCTGCTTGAATTACAAAGCCGTGCATTGCCCCCGAACTCGCTCAGTTGTTGCCTGAACAGATTTGCTATTTTAAGCGAGAGATTGCTTTCTGTTCAGCCTCGTTTCCATACTGAATTATTAGGCTGAACTATAGAAACTTTCTGGAAAGAGACTGAGGATGACAATCCTGCCTAAGGGAACAGAGGTAGCTTTCTATCATAAAATTCCGAAGACAAGACAGGAATGGGGTGGCACAGAAACAAATGGAGGGCTGGCAGAAGTCACAGATGGGAAACTCCATGTGATACTTGGCTTACAGACTCATGTTGGTGCTGCTGTGAGAGCAGGAATTTCTGCTGAAGAGCTCTTCCGACTACAAACAGGTATTTTTGACACCGACAGAACCACTCACGTGCTCAGCTTGTCCCCAAGCTCCAGGTAAGACACAAATGAGATGGCAACTCAGGCCTTCACCTGGGCAGCTCAGCAGTGTCCACAGGCAAGAGGAAACTTTGCAGTGAGAGGCAGAAAGTGGCTGAAAACACTCGTAAGTTCCTCAGCAGCTGGAGGAGAGGGTCCCTGCAATGTTTGGTCAAACAAACCAACCCCTGCAGGGTTTGGTCATGCCAAGACATTCCCGTGGAGGGGCCACTCTTCACACCAGCAAAGGTTTCCAGTGCAGCTGCACCACGTTAAGCACAGGGTCTGTGGGCAGCACTGGGCCCCAGAATACACAGCCCACACCAGTGTAAGGACTGGAGACAGCCTGGGCCACAGAGGAATAAAATTGCTAGCTAAGGTTACACCAAAAATGAAGGTTATAACCAGAACTAGAGCACAAGGTACAAATCCTACTCCTCTCTGCACGCACCAGAGTTGTAGGGGGGCAGAAGACAGCTGACATGGGAATAAGTAATAAATGGAAGGTAAGCCCCTAAATAAGATTTCCTGCATTTTAAGCAGCAGGTTCCTGGGGAGATCCTTCGACTTGGAAAGGTGGGGGAACAGCAGCATAACTGGCAGTTAATGAGCTTCTGAGTAAGCTGTGAAACAGAAATACAGACGTGATAATTAGGAGTCACTTTAGAAGGTCAAGATGCAGACAAACTACCAAAGAGGAGCAGGGGGCTTTTTATATAAACACAACACCCAGAAGTCACTTGCAACTCAGCAGCCAAGACTGGAGTCGGCTACAAAAGGCCCAGGAACAGCTCCCCAGCGTGGCAGGAGACCTGGGTGCTCCCTGTGCAGCACCTCAGCCTGGTGAGCCTGGGGCAGAAGACAGGCAGGGGAAGGAAGGGGGCACTCAGATGGGAGGGAACAGCAGGTCCCAGAGGGAACAGTGCCAGCAGCCTGTCCCGAGCTCCCTGGGCACCCCCCTGGGCACAGCCCCGGGAGGCAGTGCCAGTTCCTCTGCCTCGTGGTGACAGACAGATGATCCAGAAATGAATCCTGCACATGACCACCTTCAGCAGATCCCCCAGCAGAGCCAGGCACCTCCTTCCCGAAGCTTTCTTGGCTTTCATGTAACAACCCCTAAGGCTCAACGTGGATCCATGTTAAACTCCTCTGGCTCAGAGCATCTCCCAGACCACACCATCCTGTGGCTACCTAGAGCACCGTGCACCATCAAAGCAGCTCAGTCACACCCTTTCTGCCCCGAGCTCAGGGATACTTGTTTTGAAGCAACTTCTAAAGTCTAATCCTGAACACAGCAAAAAACACAGTCTTTTAATAGCTTTACGAGCTCATAAAGACAAATATCTTCTCCCAAGAATAAACAGGAACATTCCACTCCTACTCTGAAAACAAGGACTTGCTGTAGTTGAAGGGAAAATGGACACAACTCAACTGTCCAGAGGAGAAAAAAAACCACAACAAAAAATTCCATGCTCTTTTACTAGTTTGGAGTGAAATTGCCTCCAGCAGCTTGCAAAGGTGGGAGAGGAAAAAACAGCATCTTCCACAGACATTTCATCAGCATTATTGAGCACTTTGTGATTTAACAGTGGCTGTGACCACCTCCCTCCCTTAAAAATGGTACTTTTCACGGAAGTCTGCTTCTGCTGTATAAAACTGAGGCTTTAAAGGAAAGCTACTTTTGGTAAAAATCTCTAAACACTCTTCCTAGTAACTCTTCCTGCTTTATCACCATGCAGCTTCCCAAGGTGCCAGTCAGTCTTGGGACGAGTGGCAAGAAATTGGGCTTTTGTAACTGAGTAAACTTCCTCCCAGGTCTGGACAGGATAATGAGATACCAGGCTGGAGCTAGAAACCACAAGGATTTAATTTCTCTCCTCAAAGAGTTCTAACAAACACTTAAATATTACTACAACCACCCCAAACCTTACACCTTGTACACTTGAGCAAAAATACAAGTTATACTTTGCATTTTAGAGAAGCCTCTCCCTGGGGAAACAGACATGTTTTCCCTTTTATCTTTGGAGTGTTGGATCATTGAAATTGCAGAAGAGATACTCTGGTTCTGAACAGGGAGTTGTGCTGATCTGGGGAAGATAATTCCAAGTTAACATACAGAGTTTAGGCTCTCCCTGGGGTACCAGCACTCTCTGGCACTGAACAGACAAACCCACCTGCAGAACCAACTGCTTCAGCCCCTGCTCTTATGGAGCAACATCTGTGCAGTTCAGTTATGAAAGGGGCATCTCACAGGAGTATCTGGGCTCCAAAAAGGGCCAAATTTGCTTCCACAGAGCTGACCAAAGAGAGCCCGTGGAGCTGCTGCTGAGAGCTTTCCAGATTAGGTGATCACACCTGGACACCTCCTATTTGACTGGACTGAATTTGCAATTTGTCCTCGTTTTCAGAGATGCTGAGCACTGACATTACTTGAAAGTGCTCAGCAATTCCAGGAATAAAGGGTCCACCATTCCCAAAGACTTGATGCAGCTCAAGTGCTACATTTCCAATTCTTGGTGCAAAGGACAAAACGTGCTCCATGAAGTGTTTCAGGTTGTGCACTTGCCGGTGGAATTGACTTGGCATTAACAGTTTACCTAAGAAACAATCAAGACTTGCCACAAAAATCTGCCAGGTGTGACCTTTTGAAGTGAGGGGATGTGAGGAAAGGCTAATGGCATTCCTAAGGACTGGAGCTGGAGTTCTGGCAGCATGAGTTGACAGAGGATGGCAACACTGGACCACAGGGACACTGGGGACCCTCCAAAGACTGACGGCTCTGCAGGGCTGTGCCAGGCACACAAACGAGCCCAAGAGAGGGGACTGGCACAGGGAAAGCAGCAAGCACAGTCCCCATGGCTATTTATTATCAGATGCTACACAGCAGGGAAGAATCTCTAACAGGTGCTCCCATCTCAACAGGCCTAATTATCTTCTCTTGCTGAGCTTAAAATACATAAGCAAACTCCAGCTGTGCCTCCTCTCCCACTTCCCATCAGTGCTGATGCCCCAGTCAGCCACTGGAATGCCACAGATGAAGGAGTTACAAGTTTCACAGGTTAATGTGTCACCAGCCTCAGCTCCTGGACACAGGCAGAACGACTCCAACCAGAAGTGGAGAAGTGGGAGATACCTAAAGATAACAGACTGAGATTTCATTGCATGACAGCTGCAGTTCCATACAGTCCATGCTGACATGTGTTCAAAAAGCATCTTTCTTGCAGAAAATTTTGTAACAAAGAAAAAAAACATCACTTCAGACTCTGTGGAAAGATAAAACCCATGAAGAACAGTATAACAAGTCAAGTTTTAATAGATTTATAAAATTCATATATACAAAACAGTAAACTAAGTCACCAAAGCTATAAAATACACTTTTTACACATCACAATATAATTTTATCTAGTACACAGTTTTCATAAGTTGAAACTATTACAGCAAGTAGCTGCTTCTATCACGGATGCTGTTTTGGTGCTAGAAAGACACTTATGTGAGCAGTCTGGGACTGTGCTTTTACTTTATGTATTTTTCACCTTCTTTTAGTTTGTCACTGTTTTTAAAGTACTTTCCTGTGAATTGTTAAGAAAATTAAGGCTAAACTCAGGCCTTTCTTGCCCAATGTAGTGAACTGGTTTAAAAAAAGACTGATATTGCATAGTATGTGTGTTAATGCATAGGCACCAGAGAGCAAGTACATTGCAGAGTAAAAGATAACATTACTTGGCTTCCTAAGCTACAGGGTCGTGTCACAGATAACCTGGTGTTCTGTCAGTTTGTGTCTGTACATTTTGATTCCATTAACAAGACAACTCCTCACTAGAGCAGGAAACACCAGCACTGCTGTTCAGTGGAGTCTCCAGAAATACTTTTTAATCCGTATCATCACCTCAAGCTCATTCCAGGTGACACAACCTGGAGGAACACTCCTTGTCCCACAGAGAGTTAATGGCTTCAATGCAAATGGGAGTTTGAACACACAATTCCAAACCTAAGTCCACCAACCACCTTTCCAAGTCTCGTGAGCTCCCAGTAGATCATTTCCCTTCCACATCCCCCTTCTCCCTGCTATCTTCTCTCAGCCTTTGTGCCCAACCACCTCCACACAAGCTCAGCACAAGAGATCGACAGGAAGTGTTAGCAGAGAAGTTGTGCTACTCACAATCTGTCACTTCCCTCAAAAGATGCTCTCTCAGGTCCTACTTAAACAAATTTTGCTCTCCATCAGTTGTAGTTTTTATTCAAAAAAATGAAACAGCCTCTTACCTAGGTCTCTTACCTTCTCATGCTCTGGTATCTTGAAGAAAGTTTAAGTAGCTGTCAGGAAGGAGTAAGATGCACTGTCTGGCCAGAGATCTGCATACTGCATTTTAGTCATAATTGAGTTTTAGCACCCAGTTATGAACAGATGAAGAGAGATTTACAGTGGCAGGGCCAGCCTTGCCAGCCTGCTGCTCTTAATTCACAGCCAATGGCTCTCTGGAGTCACTCAAAGCTTTTGGGTCAGTGCAGATGGCATTTCACTTCAATACAGTCACGTCTTCAAGCACCACCAGCTTTTGGGATCTGTTTAGAAACTAGCTCCCCTCTCCTGCTCCCTTCCAACATACTTTGGCTTTTTTTTCACCAGAATGCCCACCTTGGAAGTCAGTGCTGCTCTTTTTCTCCCCCTCTGCCTATTTTCACAGCAGACAGAAGATACGACCTTCAGTCACACACCAAGAGCTGGGCTGTGAGAGTTCCTCAAGCCAGGCACAGAACCACCAGCACTGACAATCTTGTACCTCCACACTCCCCACCCAGCAAGAACACAAGCAAATCAACACACAGACAAACTTCAACACCGCTTTCCAAATGCCATTAGAAAGATAAAAACATCAAGGATCAAGCTAAACTGCCCAGCCACCAAGATGAGCAAAGAGGCAGCATCACCTGGTTGGCAGAGAGGCAGTTTCAGCTCCAAATGTCCTGGCTTTACTCATTTCCACCTATGTAAAAGAAGATTAGTGTTAAAACAAAGAAGTGCCCACGTCACAGCACAAAGCAGAGATCACCCCAGCTAATTACAAAACAGGTATTATTAAAAAGCACTAGGTCTTGTATTACCAATTATTCCTCACTAGGCTAGACAGTCCTCATCCAGAACTGTGTGGAGTCAGCATTAACTCAGGCCAAGTCTGGCTCAGACCGTGACAGTCTTCCTGATCCATAATGGATGCTCCCTAAAAAACTGTTAAAAACTCATTTACTTACAAAAGTAGGCACAGATGTTGTATAGTTGCTACTGAAATACCCCACCCACCACTTTGTGTTACAGAATTAAAGAGTATGAGGTAAAGAGTTGGCAGTGCTATATTAAACCCCTGACTATACCATGTGATTTTAAACTAGAGGAAGAATATAGAAAAGAGGGTACTACTAAACTTACAGTTCTCATCATGAGATCAGTGTTTGGTTTACATGACAAACTGCAGTGTGGAGGTGTTGTTGCACGTTGTGTTTGTCTCTCAAGCTGGCACACGTCAAATCATCCATCAATCCAGCAGGTACTCCTAAAATTTGATGACACAAGCCAAGCTTGTCAAAGCTGACTACTTGGAAATCAGAGGGGCCTTTTACAGAAATCCTGTAGGTCCATGCACAGAATGGTTTTTCTTTTCCCAGAAATTAAGAAGTACATGCACAGAAAAGACTTCAAAACATAAGTTAATATAAGTTAAAACATAGTTAATACAAGGACAGCCATCTAAAGCAGAGGACTTGTTTTCTAAAATGCTGTTCTGTGGAAGGCAGCTTTCTGTCACTAAAGAAAGCTGCTGGTTTCTTCAGTGGTACCACATCTATTCTTTTAATCGCTTTAATTGTGCATTTGTTTGCAGATCACAGTAACCAGGGCGGGTGAATTCCCAGGGGGAATGGGGCATGGGGATAGGAGGATGTGTTCACAGACAGGACGGGACACACTCCAAATGTAGTGTTTTTCATACCAAATGCTACTTTAGCTCTCCTGGAGGAATTACATTTTTGCCTGCAGTGCCAGGTACAAACAAGCTCTTCCTCCTCCATTCCCCAACAGTTTCTTTGCCATCAGTTTCTCTACTCTGCCTGCTTGGCTGAAGTTCAGCTTTACCTGCCTCAGAAAGCCTGGAAATGGTCATCTTCAGGAGCTTCCTCATGCTTGTAACATGCCTAGTTCTAGGTTTTACACAGCAGTAATCAAAAAATTAAATACATTATCAAGCTAGTAAGTCAAATAATCTATGCTGCCATATCAAATGAGATAAATTCTTTGCATCAAACTGAAAGCATCTTTGAGTCGCAAAATTGAGTGGCCAGTAATTTCCATTCCACAATCACTATTAACTAAGAACTACTTAATTCCTTCGAAATGACAAGTGCCTATTAAATATGTCACTTCCAGAAAACCATTCTTCCTTTTTAACTCCAATTCACCAAGTTCACCTTGCAATGCATCTGAGAATTGCTGAGACTGACAGCACTGCAATCTGCAGGAGTGGTACTGACTGACACACTCTATGAGCTTAACACTGGTTTTGAGGACAACAAATGCAAAGTAGTGTGGGATAAATGACTCCCATTTAGTTTTTTTACTTAAACTGTGAGATTACATAAATCTCTCCCACAAGCACAGGCTGCAAGAGCTTCCTCTCTTTGTCCTTGTGAGAGACAATCCCTTTGCAACACTCTGTCACTGACCCTGGGTGTCAGAGAAGGGACAGCAAAAAACTGCCTTTCTTTTAAAAAAAAAAAAAGTAGTTGTTCAAGGTCTCCATCTGATGATCATCCTGTCTGTGACCCATTTCCTGACCAGCCAAATGAACAATAAGCCTATAAAGTTAACAAAAAAAGATGGTCTCTCCAGCTGTGTTTACCTGCAAAGTTCTCCAGGATGTCACTTAAAATAAAGTTTTCTATTTGTTTCTGCTGAAAGGACCAAGCAACTGACCCAGCCTGCCCCAAGATGCGTGAACCACCTCACCCACCTAAGCTCTGCTTTAGTAATTAACTGATTTACCACAACATGATTTTCTGGCTTTATTATACTACAACCTACCTCAAAAAAACCAAAACACAAAACCCTTCAGTTGTGGCAAGAAGTGGAGTGTATTTTGCAGAGAGAGCTGACACTAAAAAACCAAACCAAACACATCCTTTTTACTCACAGACCAGCTCCTCTGCAAACTTGGGAAGTGCTTGACTTTTGCAAGGAGAGTTTCCTGACCTTGGGTTCCTGGTGTGATCCATCACTATCCCGACCTGACAGAACACTGAGCCCACAGAGCCAAACTACTGATTTGCATCTGCAGGCTACAGCACCACACTCAAGCCCAATTTAATCAAGAAAAAGAAGAAAGGCAATAATGGGCCCAAGGTGAGCAAACTGGTTCCCTAAAACTGACTTAGTGTGCAAAACTGCCATATCATACAAA
Organism: Atrichornis clamosus; assembly: GCA_013400975.1. NCBI lineage: Eukaryota > Metazoa > Chordata > Aves > Passeriformes > Menuridae > Atrichornis > Atrichornis clamosus. The sequence continues at coordinate 25,243 of WBMZ01009850.1, forward strand.
AAAAAAAAAATTAAAAAAAAAGCTTGAGAGCTCAATATGAGATATCTCATGCTGTTTCTTTTCCAGGTGCAGGTTTTAAGTTAGTTAAAATATAAGTTGCATCATTAGCTCTGTTGAGAGTTTTAAATCCGTAAGGTGACTAAGGATACAAAACCATGGATGAGTATCAAGAGAAAAACAGAACAGGAAATTCCATGCTATGCCTCCCAGGTAAACTACAGTAGATTCAGACACAAAACTGAGGTAATTCTTGAGAAAAAATACAGTTGAAAGGGAATGTTTAACTCATTTGAGTAAACAAGCTTAATATTAATCCATCTGGAAAATTTAGTGAAAGAATAAAGCTCACAGCAAACTAAGAACTAAAGTCAATTCAACGTAGAAGTCAGGTGAGCCCACAACTGCCTCCTCTTTCCCAGTGTCTTGTGTGGAGTGAAAACCACTACCAAGAACTCAGAAAACATCTGAAAGCTTTGGAAGCAGCCTTAGCCTTCAGCCAAGCAAATGGGCTTAGAGAAACCAACCTTACATGATCAGTAAACTTGTTTGCATCACGCCGTGTTGAAACATTCTCCTTTTCAAATGTAATAATCTTAAGATTTTCCCCCCATCTGAATATTAGTCACATAACATCTTTCCCCTTCAAGGTTACAACTTAATAAATATTTAAAAGACAGAGTTGGTCCTGGCAAAATAAGACTTGTTACAAGGAAGCTAATTCCTGTTTAAGTTTGCTCAAATTTAAGTTAGATTTTCCCATCTGCAACTTTTCAGTTGCTTCTTACCTCGATTCTGTGCCTGTTACAGGCCCTGAAACAGCCACAGCTTTTCCACTCTGGAGCCTGCACAAAGAAAGCCAAGAGGCTGCTACATCAGGAAACTACACAAAAATACTGATATGAACATCTGCAAGCTTCAGAAGGGAAGAAAGATTCCAGATTTTATCCAAATTAACATGAAAGGACAACAGAACAGGACTTTTCTTTGACCACATTTCCCATGGGATTACCAGCTGAAGTAAAACTTTGCTTGTTTTGACATGCCATTACAGGCTCAAAGGGGATAAAAACTCCAGGGAATCTGCTGACTTCTTATGGGTACAAATAGCCCTTCAGATTTTATTCTCAGATAAAAACTATGACAAAAATGGCACAGTAAATGATGAGTTACCTAAAGGACAGCACTACAATATCTTCAGTTTGTCCATGTACCCCACTGTAGCAGAAAAGATTCCATGTCTGTACACAGAAAAGGCACCTGACAGAGATTGAGAGCACAAGGAAATCTGGAGTTCACATCAACATTATTCACAGCCTCTTGCCATTTTCCACTGAAACCACTGCCCAAAACAGGCGACTCCAAACTTGACTGTGCTCCGAGTTCCATGTGCATTACTATAGGCTAAAGATCCCATTAAGACACGGATTAAAGGCTAATTTTACAGCAAGGTCTTGCTGTCCAAAGACATCAGTGCAGCTGGAAAGCTGGGATCTCTAGGGTGTTCAGTCTTCCTACAAGGTCAGCTGTTGGGAACTAATCAAGCAGCTGCTGTGCTACCAAAACCTTTGCTTAAGAGTTTAATCAGCTTTCAAACTTTTGAGTACAGATGAAGCCCTGTCACGTGAGATACTGAACCTTCACAAATGCGGCCCACCTCGGGTGTGAGAACAGTGCTGGATTTCCATGGAGGACATCTCCCTCGAGCACCCACCGTGCAGATACATGGCTGGGTGCTCCAGCACAGGCTGCTTCACCAAGGAAATCAGTTTTCCCATGATGTCACACCCTTCATGCTTAGTGCAAAATAAACCCTTCTCCGTATTAGCGAGGCCTTAACTTCCCATCCCATTTATTCCAACACGAATTTCCTTACACAGTTTCAGACTTCTGTCTCAGGAGACTCATGCAAAACCTTCAGACAAGAGCTGTGCATCCACCTTGGTAAGTGGATTCTAGACCCTCTGCAAAGCTGAACACGCACACAAGATCTGGTTATATTCCTAAGGGTTAAGAACAGAACTTCCATTAACATTCTCCAATACAGCTGCCAATCTCATGTTTAGATTAGTTTGATCGATTCAGCACCTCCAAACTACAAAAAAAGGCAGTTTGTACATCGAGTGTCTCTGAAAAATGAGCGTATTCATTTGAAACGTGTCTTCCACACATGGTTTGTCAGAGATTTCTTTTCTCTAAGAAGGCAGACGGTGGTTGTTTAAATCAGCGTTCCAAACTCGGTACAGAACCTGCCATGGCCAGGTTTCAGTAGTGTTTCTAGTCCAAATGATTCAGTAGCTAACATCAACATGACTCCTTCGGCCTATAGCTCCTGTGTTTGGACTGGCTAGTTTACAGCATTCCTGAGCCAAGGAATTCGCATGGGTCCTACACCACATGCAAGGGCCATAAAGAAAGGATAAAAACTTTGATCTAACCCTCCAGCAAAAAACTGAAACAGAACACTGGCTGCTCTCCTTCACTGCAACATGATATCCTTCAGGTTCTCCTGCAGGATGGTGTCCTTCACGGCGTGGAACACGAAGCGGATGTTCTCCGTGTCGATGGCCGTGGTGAAGTGGTGGAAGAGGGGCTTGCTCCTGTTCCTCCTCTTCCTGTCAAAGCACTGCACCAGGTAACGCTGCACGTCCTCCAGCCTGTGAGGGTCGCCTTTGAAGTCCGAGAAATACTTCTTGATGCTGACAGTCTTTACCTTCTCGATGAGAAGATCCATCTTGTTGAGGAATAGGATAATGGAAACGTTAAAGAAAAGCTTGTTATTGACTATTGTCTCAAAGATATTCATGGACTCCACGAGTCTGTTTGTGCGCCTGTCTTCCATGAGAACCTGGTCATATTCACTGGAGGAGACCATGAACAAAATTGAAGTTATTCCATCAAAGCACTGGAACCATTTTTGACGCTGAGATCTCTGTCCCCCTACATCCACCATCTTGAAAGGAATTTTTTTAATGATGAAATCATGCTCTACTATCCCCTTCGTGGCTTTTCTGGCCAGCAAAATATCTTGTTTGCTGGGGAAATAATTCTGTAAAAGAAAGGAGAGAAGTGTCAAAAGAAGTCCTGCAAAAATGATGTCTAATGCCAGAATACTGAAGTGATGAGTAAAATCACCAGGAGCTGCTTTTTTAAATTATCAGGTGAAGAATGAATACTCAACTTTAAACCACTGGACTGCTGACCATTTAGCTCAACACTCTGGTAAACAGCTACAGAAGATCCTGAGACGTACATGTGAACAAAAATAAAGGACTAATTCACTCGTTCACAATTTTATCCTTCGAGCCTCGTTTTAAGGCTGAAGTGTATTTTTTCATTATGCAATTCTTAGCTACAGTGCTACTGACACTTAGGTAGTGTTCACTAAAGCAGATAACTAACTCATCACTGAAAGGGCTTTTTTTTTTCTTACATCTAGCTTTTCAAAATTTATTACTCTTACAAAGGCCATCTTGAAAGCTTTAGTGGAAATTCCTTCTTCCAGGTTCACACTCCATGACCAGTGAGTACAGCAATGTGTTCTACCACAAGCTGTGGCCCAACCACTGCAGAGGAGTTTGTTCTTCAGAGGCTTATCTCTGTCACTATTTAGGAAAATCATCTCCCTTCTTTCTCCTCACAATCTCCTGACAGATGTTTTCACTAGGGATTTTGAATCCTTTGAGTGTTAGTAATGTTTCTAACTTTGCTACGGTTTCATTCTGCCTCCTTAAGTAGCACCAGCCATCAAAGTACCAGGAAAATGAATGAGATCCAGGGGCTGAGTAGAAGGGTTGATAAAATACTTGCATAAATACAACCTCCATTTGTTGTTTGTCAAAAAGGATTAAGCAAATAATAAGTTTCAGTTTCACAAGACTGGAGTTTACTATTTCTAGAGAAAGAACACTGAAATTATTTAATGCATTACCATTTAAAAAACAACTAAACCCATTAATCACAGCACTCTCTGGCTTCCATTGGTTCAGAAACGGGAGGTGTGTCTTACCAGCTGACCGATCCGATCCAGGTTATCCAGGAAGTATTTCACCGATTCACCCTGGGGAAAAGGGAAGAGATGGGAATGAAGACAGCAAATCCAACAGAGCTAATGCCTGTTCACTTTCCGACATGCACCTGGACACCCTGCTGATACACTCAGGGGCTGGAACGATCCAAGTGCTACAGAACCTAATTCACAAACTGCTGATAACCAAGTGGAGCTGCCACAAGTTACTGATGTGTAGGTAAGGCTGGATGTCTTCTAAAAGCAGTTCTCTCTTAGGTCTGGAAAAATCAAAGTTGAGTAAAAATTTGAATAAATGCTCAAATCTATGTGGTAAATCTTTACAATGAAAATGAAGTGTTATTAAAGTCAGTTCTCTGATTTGAAGAATTAGGGCTTTTTTTCTCCTTGGAAGATAAATGCAGTTAACTGACACTGAGTGGGAGTAAAAAGGGAACACATTTATAAGAAACCAATGTATTTTGTTTAAAATTCATAAGAGTGAACAAAAGCATAACCTAGGCTGGCTGCCATATCTTTAGAGAAGTGAAAGATTTAATCACCCACAATTTATAATTATTTAAGCTAGACTTACTTGTCACAAACAAATGAAAAAATGGAACATTCTGAAGGAATTGCTCTTCTGCAGAGAATCTCCCTTCTGGGCTCAAGACTTTTAAATAGTAGATTTGCTCATCTTGTACAAAGTCCTCTAGCAGTTATATTGAGAAGATAATAGAAATGTTTAAATTTTCACACAAGAATAAACCTTCCCTGTACTCTTGTGTAAGAAGATTTGGTCTTAAACAAGCTCACCCATGTGTCACACGCAAATCAAGGGCCCCTCTGCATCAGTGGGTAGAAGAAGCTCTGCACACACTTTTAAGAAGTAACAAAATTGCTTCCATACAGATGCAGACTACTCTGGAGTGAAACTCTCCTTCAAATACTTCCCTTCTATAAAGAAGAAATTCAGAAAGAATTCTTCTTCGCTGTTCAGGACATGTGTCTTGCAATTGCAGCTGTGTCATGAGAGCAATAAACTGGAAAATCATGCTGGTCTTTTAATAATTTTAGGCAGCAAAACACATTCTTTATCACAGATCAGGGCTGCCAGTAATGACCAAATGACAGTAGGAGCCCTGACCAATCACTAACTCAGAATGGAACTTTCTCCAGTTACCACCTGACTCCAACTACAATATAAATCCTCAAACCACACATTCTCCTCTACACCACAGGCTTGAGACAAGAGAACTGAATTATTCCCCTCCAGTACAACTGCAAACAGATGCCAACACACCAGTTCATTGTGAGGAATCAGACTGGAGATCAGAGGATTCGGTGTGCTGCACAAACTCCCAGCACAAGGCACAGACAAAAAGGAGCTGCAGCTTATTATTTCCTAACATTTCAAACTGGAAGTGTCTTTTCATAAAGGAGAGAAAACACATGGATTTGCAAAAGACTACCATGTATCAACAAAAGATTTACAGTGGATTGCTGGCAGAAAAAACCCCACTTTTTGGGGGGGGGGGGGGGGCGTGGGGGAGAGGGGAAGTTTCCAAAGAACAATTGCTCTAAGAGCTTCCTTACAATCATGAATTTTCATAAGGTGAAAGTAATTTCCTGTATTTTTTGGCACTCTGTGGATCAGAAGAGATATCACAGACTGCATGAATAAGAGAAAAGGGCTTCCTGTACAGCATTAGTCATGTTCAGGAGATGGGAGAGCCCAAGAAGAAAAGATCACTGAAGCTATTAAAAAACCCCTTCTCTATCTATTGTGCTCTGTCTCACACAATGCCTTCAGATGTGCAAAAATACTGCAAAGGGGCCACCTCTGATACAACTTCTTCCTATTTTCTACCCAGTTGCTTTAAGAGTCCCTGCCTGTCCATCCACCCTCCCATGCTGGAGCAGGGAACAGCCACATGCCTGTAAAATGCTGGGACACACAGGCAGGATCACCTGATTTACAGTTTGTGCCTCCCCTATTTCCCACCCCACGCATCAACCACTTTGACATTCTGCACGTTTATAAGGAGGCAAGAAAATAAACCGATTAATGAAAAAAATACACGTCCATTTCTGCCGTGATTTAGGGAAACCAGACTTCACTAAGATTCTTATCCAGCCCTTCCTAACGTTGCAATTAAACCAAGTAATTTGTACAGGGAAATTTCAAGCAGTAATAGCAAAACACTGGGAGAGCTGGGTAAGCAATTCAGGTGGCTGGAACAGGTGTGAGCACCATATGCCTGGTCTGACAGATCTGAAGGAATCTGAATATTGTCTTCTAGCACAGAATCCAAAGGCATCCAGTACTTAAGTCAAAATATCTGTTTCCAGTCAAAACAACAAATCCCCAACAAGCTACAGAGGGTTTGAAGTAAAAAAAGCCTGAAAATGTTACAGTAAACAAACATGAAGGAAGGAAAAACACCCACCAAAAAACTCCCAACATAATAACCCCAAACCCACTGTACACACTCAAAACCTCCTACTTTAATGATTCCCTGTGTTATGGTCTATGGAACTGTGGATTCAGTTCCTGCTCCAAAGGCTTCTCAAATAACTTTGTTCTACATCTTAGTCAGATTCCAGAAAACTGGGATGTTCTGGGAAGCACATTCCTCAAGAAGGCAGCACACACAACTGCACTCATCATCACTGACCTGATGAGTAACATGTAACATTAAATGAGGAAAATATGGAAACTCCAGGTTTTACAACTGTTTTGTATTAGTGTTTTTAATTAGAACAATTACACTAACTGAACATTCCTTTCTATTGCAATTTTTCCTTGTCATCCATGGAAAACAGACAGTAATATTAATTAGATCTAGAAGTAAAATTTATTTAGTTTTAAATCAAGTTGCACTTGAATGGTGTTTTGAATCCCACTGATAGTTTTTGCATAAATAATAATTTATCTCATGCTTTGGGTATTACACATACATACAAAAGTGTGTGTATATATATGTATGTATATAAAAATACATACTCACACAAAGAGTTTCTTAATCCTTCAAAGTAGATTTTCCAACCAAGACAAATAATTATCAAAATAAAGTATCAGCTGCCCCTTTTGTGTTGAATTATTTTTTTCTGTTGAAGACACTGACCATAAGGGAGCTGGTTTGGCTTCTTCAGTGCAAATTCTTAGTGTTTTCCCAGTATCTATCTGGCCATTCAGCCACATTCAAAGCTGGCTTAGCACTTCAAGTGCTCTCCCTCTCCAGATCTTAGTCAGTTATTTTGGGTCCATGACCACGACTTCCTATAAAAGTGTCAGCAAATATTTGCAATTGATTCATCAGATAAAAAAAAAAATCTTTATGCAGATTGATGACTTCAATTTCAGTATTTTAATGGTTCTAGTGGGAAAAAAAGTTTTTTGAACATCACAATCTATTTTAAGCTATGCTTGCAAGCAGCAAAATAGAAATGAAAGCCACAGTTATTTATACTATATGTATATTTATACCCTCTACATGTATTTATACTGTGTGTAAATACCTAAATATAATCACGTCGTGGTGTGTTCACTTAAAAAACAAACAAAAAAGGTCCAGATCAGATCTTTTGCAGGCTGGTGTGACAAGAAAAACTGTGGCAGCTCAAGAAACCTCCTCAGATCAATGATGTTCATAGAAGGTTGTTGAGCTTCTGTCTTTCAGATTTAGGAAGACTCAAATCTTGTATTTTCCTAATGGAAAATCCTAACACTATTTCCTTTAAAAAATATCCCAACAACATTCATAAATGATACTCTTAAAATATGAAAGACTATTTCATTGCAACCAGCACAGTTCTTAGATATGAAGCCCTGTTCTGTCACAGTCCCAGGTGAATTTGTCAGTGAAGTGTTTGTGCACTGGCATTTCTAATTTATTTCATTTTAAACTAATAGTCTGTTGGTGTATTTGACATTGGAAAGTTACAAACCAGATAGCTATTTTTATGTATTTTAATCCTCCTTGATGATGAATAAGAGGTCCAAGTGGTGTCTCCTGCATCCACGCCCCGTGTTTTACGAGACACTTGTGGGGGAGGGAAGTGACCTCTGACTTAGGAGTTTTATGTAACTCAGTCCTTTTTTAGTGCAGCAGAGTACAACACTGACCATCAGTCTTCCACTTCTCGCTCAGCACACAAGAGTGACCACAGAAGGCTTGGATGACTCATTCTCTCACTGCTAATCTCTTCTCCCTCTGCAATACACATCCTCTGAGTAACAGTTTTGCCAACTGGGACCAAGAGAAGGAGTAAGAGATGCTGTTCCCATTGTTCAGGAGGATGAGTCACTGCACATCTGGGAACTGGGGGAATCAAGAAACACAAACAGAAGGCCTAAAACGAGCCCGCAAGTTCCACAATGCAGCATCGCTCTCGGATTATTTTTTTTTAATTATTATTTTTTTAAACTGTCCTATCTGCAGTATTAAGTTTGGTGAAGCCAGACAAAATAGTACCATTTGTTTAAAAACTGACTGGTGGTGGAGAAAGGGAGGAAAGTTGAATGTAAACATATACTCCTGCTTCCTGAAATAGCCCTCTAAACCTCTTTTTATATGCTAGATTATTTTGACCACAGCATTCTCAAGGGGTGAAAGCCATGAAATAAAGAAATTTTGAATCTACATATTTTGTACATCTTAACATCAGCTCCAAGTAAGTCACCATGAAAATAACTAATTGAATTCAACATCCCTGTCCCTTCAGGCTATGTTCAGGGCACACAGGAAATCTCCACACAGAAATATAACTAATCTGGCATCACTTCCTTTGCCATTGATAGCCTCATTTTGGGCAGAGTTCCCTAGCAGTATTTATTTCATGAAAATAAATACGCAACAGACCATTTGCAGATTATTTTAAAATACCCCTAGAAATCCAGTTATTAGACATGTTCTGCAAGGCCAGAATTTATCAACTTCTCACTTTAACCCTCAGTCAGTTATTCAAAGTGACCAGATCAAAGAAGAGTGAAACATCCCATTGTCCAGTTCCCTAAATTACTGGCTCATTTCAAACTTTTCCTTCTGAAAAGCGGTTCCTCTAAATTCTGCTCTGAACTAAAAGACTTGAAAGGGGACCCTCTGTTCCAAATTGGCTTTTTTCCTTTCCTTGTCCCAAGGCCTTTTTGACATAATATTAATTTAGCCCTTCCTGATCATTCTGTCTCTGGCTGCTAAATTTAGAGTGCACAATTTAAGGTAGACCTGTCAGTCTTAGCTTGTTCCAGATGATGAATTAAACCACACAGGAAGGAAATGTTATACTTCAAGGAAGCATCTAATACAGATCTAACAGAGTTCCCATAACACAGATCTAACAGAACTCCCACAATACAGCAAAACACCCGGAAAAACACGCACTGCAAATAACTGCCACAAACTGCAGCAGAATCTGCAGGGTGAGAGAAGAGTGAGCTGGATAAAACAACAGTGTTGGTCACCCACCCTCTGTTCAGGAGCTGTGAAACAATCAGCAGCAGGGCTGAGAAACACAGAGAAAATCCGCGAGATCCCAGAAAGACTTCGGGAATCTCCCAGCTCCAAGATCTCAAATACACAAATGGGATGGACTGCAAGCGTTGACACATAATTTCATTCAAAGCTGGCCTTTATATGTAAGGTTACCATTCCATCAGAGCTGCTTAAGACACATAGAGACAATGCAAACTTGCAAGTAAAATCTTTGTTTTAAAACACCAAGACCTCCCCTTTTCCAAGTCTCCTGGGATGTCAATCACCTGTTGACTGCAAGGGGTTTGAATGTTACCATTTCAGATGTTTCATGAAAGCAAGAGGCCCAAGGTTATGAGCACAGAAGTAGGATAAAATAACCAGGAGACCAGCATTTGAAAATGTTGGGACATAGTAGACAGCCCAGCTTTTGGGTACTGAAATCAGAACCAAAACCTCAACAGCAAGAGAGATACAGAGAATCCTTTCCTTAGTGAGACCTCCTGGACACAAGCAGCAGGTTGCCATCCTGCCACCACTAGACACATCCTTTGGAAGTGAACAGGCCAACACAGCTCAGACTCTGCACCCTGGTTCTGCCCAAGGGCTAAAATTCTCATGAGGGGCAACTACAAGCAAACAACTCCCCCTCCCCAAACCCACAGGCTCCTTCAATAGATTACTTCTAAGTCTGCACTCCTCTTCAGCCTCACTGCTAGCAGGGTATGGATTTACTACAGCCAGAAGTGTGTTCTCTCCTCTGTGACAGCTGATGAATTCAGAATTATTTTCCAAGGAGGTGAGCAAGTCTGTGCTTGTTAAGAATTCCCTCAGAGGATGCTGAAGTAACCTAAATTGCCCTGAAATGCTGGTGCCCATTGCACACTGCAATTCTGTTCTACAGATATTCTACATCCTGTCTGGGCACTGAAATTTATTGACACAAGACAAACATTAATTTTTCATTCAATCACCAGCTCCAATGCAGAGACCAACCACTTCTCCTTACTTAAGCCATACAGAATTCTAACTATCAAATCTCTCCAGTGTTATTTAACTTCCTCCTTAACAACAGACTGAGATCCTGGCTCCCATCCAGCAACTCCAGTGCTTATCCAAGTTGCTGCTATCTGTAACCTACAAACATACCAACTACAAAAAAAGGACCATATGGTTCCAAACTTCTAAAAATTACCTCTCCTTTCTCCTGCCTAGCCACACAGGGTAGGTCTCAGATGTTAAAGTCTGAAAATATTTTAAAAATTCATTATTTGTCAGCTCAGTACAAACAGGCAATGGAAAAATTTGTTTGTACATGACAGGATGGGTTTTTATAAACTCATTCTACATGACACATGGCCAAACCGTATGCTTTCCAGCATATGGATAATAATAGGTGATAAATATTTATTTAATTTTCCTAAAAAAAGGTTTAGCTTAATCAGAGCTTCCACATCAGTGCTAAGATTTGTGGAACGCTGTGACTGAAATTCCAGCCTTACAGCTAAGAAACACTCACACAGGAGCAGAGCTCTTGTCCTGAAGGGCAACTCTTAACATGTGTTAACTTTTTCCAGCAATCAAATACAGCAATTCTTTCTCCCAAGTGCTGCAAGGGAAAAAACTAAGTTACATTTTTTCCTGAAATTCTAGGTATTTCTACATCAACAGGATGTAGATGAGATAAATTACTTTTGGACTATGTTAACAATTCTGTCCATTTGTCTCAAATATGCACACCAGCAGCAGTGCCTCCAGGAGGAAAGGAATTTTCTGTTAATAGACTAAGGCAGGCTTTAGCCTACACTAAAAGCTTCATGCAACCTTAGCAAAAAATCCCTGCAATTTTGATTTTACTCCTAGTTACCGTCCTAATCACTGCTGTTCCTGCTTCACAGATTTGCAGTGCCTGGAAGAAAAACAGGTGCAAACAGCAGAGAAAACAGCACTGGCCACAAACAAAACACGAAGTTGCACAGTGCAACACAAACACGCTAAATTTTAGCTTTAAAACTATACATCTAGAAAAATCCTTAACCAGACAGACTTGCACAGCAGCCACAGCGAGTCAGCATGTCCTACCCTTCACTGACTAGCAGCTAACAAAAGTCAAGGAGCAGATGCAAGGGGATATAGACCAAATTCATGTGGAAGAATCACAGTTATGTTTGAACAACAAGAATAGTCTGATTACTGCATCCAACATCAGCAGCGAGCCCGGCTCAATCCTGGCATGACTGGACGACAGACCTACTCATAAGCATCCCATGAAAGGATTCCTTCCTGTTTCCCTGCCAGCTGTCTCAGAGAATACATTGTCTGCAAGTGCTGCCAGAGCCCTTCCACGTCCCACACTGGAGGTTCTCCGTGGAGCTCAAGGAGCACACGCCAGGCCCAGCTTCTCACTCCAAGCACAGCCAGCCCAGTGCACCAGGAAAGGCAACAGAAAGCAGCACTCCTGCCACAGTTAGAGCGGAGTCCCGAGCTGCACAAGGAAGGATGGATCCGAGGTTCTGGCCCACCACTGGCAAATTATCCCATTTATTCTCAGTGGGCAGCTGCCATGGAAGAATGGGCATTTTCAACCACACATCAGAATTTAGAAGCAACTGGCTGTTCTTACATCCCCAGGAATGATGCACAATGCCATTATTCTGTGACCTCAGGCCCATGCTTTGTTCTCAGCAGTTCAGAATGCAAACCTGTAACTTGCTTTGTTTACAGAAGACATCTGCAGAACTAGAATAGACAGCAACATAAAAAAAAGCACCTTCTGAATTAATCTAGTCAGCAGTACTGACTATCTGATCAAGACTAAATCACAAGTTTACCAGAGAGTTTCCCTTTCAAATCTTATCAGATCAAGGGATGGGAAATAAATATCTTAGATCTTGTGGGCTGCAAAAGCAGCTAACACCAGCCATGAGAGAATGTTGAGCTTGGACTTTTCCATGGCAGGTGGCCAGCTGGAAAGCTCAGCAACTTGGATGCACTTACAACAGGCATAACCTTGAGTATCTTGCAGAACGATGCTTCCTGCTCCACTTACACACCAAAGATTGGCTGCAGTGTCCTAATGCTCCACTTTCTGTGGAAGTATCAGCTCAGACACATTGTACTGAAATTTGTCTGTTGCTAGAAGGTGACTGTAAGGATTGGAAAGTGTCATTTATCCTTCATACGTCTTTAAAATTTTGTTTTAAACACGATTTTCTCATTTTATCTATATGTATACAATTTTTAAATGGGATGCAGACTAAAATTATGGTCTTGCAAAATCCAGAAAGCTGCTCAATATCTGAAAGTAAGGTTTTTAGGTAGAACTCAAACTGAGCTAAAATGCAAGCTAAGTCTTAGTTGCACTCAGGTGTGCTATTTAACAGTTTGATTCTATAAAATCAAGTGTGTAGAGAATAAAGTGCAGGAAAAAAATTAAATTCCACCTTACTTACATACTCTGAAGTTGTTCCTCATGCCCATTACCTCAGCACTTGGCAGACTCAACCACAGAGGACACAAGGCTTGCAAGGCTGAGGGACTCCTCAAGCCAGCCTCACATTGGATTTTCAAAAATCATTTGCCCCATACACAAAAAACTTCTTTTTCAATAATGGTTTGGTATTTGTTAATTCTTAGAGACTTAGATTTGACCAACTGTGAACTATGAAGTGCAGTTTCTGCCAGCTGTTACCCTGTCTGCCTTCCCAGGGACTTTCCAGTCAGTGGAAATTCACGCCCAGCTCTCTGCACTGAGTTCCTCAGCACCCTGTGTTCCTCTACTCACACCAAGACTTGCACTGCCTTCCACCAAGCCCGTAAATCCCCCAGATCAGGAGTGATGAAGTTGCCTCATGTCACATGCCAAGGACATGTATTTCATCAGTCCCCAGCTGTATTCTGGGTCTGTGAGAGGGTTTCACCCAAGCAGTGATTGCCCTCCCCACAGCCTCACCTCTCCTGCCCCGTGTGTCGAGTCCAGCAGATGAATGAACCTCAAAGGACCTTTGGTGACCTGAAGTAAACTTCACTCTCCATTCACAATCAAGTCAAGTTTTCTCTGTGATGGGATTTATAGGTATTATCTCTATTTTTTGTTTATTCACATCTAATCACAACATAGCAATTATTTGAAATGTTTTCTCCCCTTTTGAAGACTGGCATGAGGAGAAGTTCTTCCAAATTTGCACTTAAACATTCACACAATTAATACTTCAGAATGAAGATTTCATGCAAGCTGACCTATGTTTTATTTAATTTCAGAATTTGTTCTCTTTCAGCTTTGAAAACAAACCTGAAGATGAAATATGTGTTTTGAAGTAAGTGACAACTTCCATCCTTAATGCCTCATCTACACATAGAAATTAGTCAAGCCACAGTGGAAAATGAAGTGAGTTTAACAAACTTTTCCAAGCTGTTGAGCAGACGAGCCTATAAAAAAATCCTAATTAAAGCCTCGGTCACATCCTACTGAACTGGAGAGAGGGCAGCAGTCCAGCCACGCAGATGGCCAGCTGAACTCCCTGCAACCAGGAATGCATGTGCTGGACTGGATGAAAGACAGAAAAAGAGGATAAAGTAGGTGGGTCCTTTGTCTCCTGCCCACATCTAACATCATTACTGATTCAGTATTGTACTCTGACCAGACTGAACTACATGGATCAAAGTCTGGAATTCCGAGATGGAATTAAATGGGAAAGAGTTCCATCAATAAACCACTGCTTGTTCAGGTTGAGATTTCACTGAGTTTTCCAAGTAGAATTAAGCGAATATCAAGGAAAGCAAGTCAAATTAAGAGGCTTTGGGGGCGGGGTGGAGAGCAGACCTTCTAAGGACAAACACCAACAGTTTGTTCAGGAGGAGAGCCAAGTGAAGCACAAGTCTGCCACAGTCTGACTGCAGGAATCTGTCTTGTATACAGAGGAGACATTTGAAAGGTGTCAATAAATTACTTCTCAGAGCAACATGTTTTCCATTTTCTCAAACAGAAAATCTTGCATGATGTTTCCAAGAAGTTTTCCTGCCCTCCCCCAAATACTAAGTCAATAATAGAGCAAAACAGGTTTACTCCACAGGGTTGCTTTAGGTATAGCTGCAAACTGATGAGAAAGTGGGGACCACACTGCCTTCTGCCTTTGTGACAGAAGCTTTCCCAGCTTCTGCAGTTGAGAAAGGAGAAGTGAAGTACTGAGCTAACCTTAGCCTTCTCCTGTGAGAAGGGAACTGTACAGCTCTGCTCCTTCTGCTAGTGTTCAATGATCAGCTGGTTGGTTGGTGGCAGTTTGGAGCACAGAGATATTTCCTAGAACAGTACCACATTCAGATGCATCTTAAGTCATCTGATCCATGAAACCCTCCCCTATTCACAGCTACCATTGCACATAAATTCAGAAGACAAAGGTCAAACACTGTTTCTTCCCTCCCTCTGCTCACCACCTCCTCCTCCTCCCTCAATAGCCGTGAAACAGAGCCTGGATTTGAACACTCTGTGAACACTTCACATACTCCGGTAACTTGGAACACAAACATTGAAAAAACTAATCTTTGAGGTACAGGCATCTTATTTTGGCATCAGGAAAGGAACCACTGTTTGGGAAAGGATCAGTGAGATAAAGACACTGTCATCATTCCTTGGCAAGGGCTGGGTTAAGGCAACTCGCGACCACTTGTGATGTCCATTGCTTGTTCCTTCACCAGCAGCTTGTCACTCCCTCAGCGGTGCCCACCATCAGTCAGGGCTGCACTCTGCCTCAGATGAGCTTCTGTAAGAGCAGTTTCCAAAAAAAGCCAGCTGTGCCAACATAAGCAAGAGCACAATGCAAAGCACAACTCCCCAAACCACCATTTCCTATTGCTCACCGTGACTACTCTGTCACAGAGCAGCAGCCCAAGGTAAGCTGAAGCCAAGAGTGTTTTATGTTCAGTAAAACACTCCATGTTTTAAGGCAAAACAGGCTTGTTTGGGAGACAGCAGGACAGGGGAAGAAACAGAAGAAAAGTAGGTTAAACACAACTACAGTCTTTTTGAGAAGTCATTGCAAAACGATCAGAATTGGGGTAGCTAGCAAGGGTACAGCATCACTGAGCAAGTTACTGCTGCCTCACTATCCTACCTGCACTTTCCTTTCCAGCTTCCTGCCAGGACCTGTCTTTTAAAGAACACGGGCTCATTAAACACAATTCACTGTCAGAGTGACAAGTAAAGAACAACTTCAAGTATCTGTTAAGTATAAAAATACAGCAGATATGCCAGTAAGACTTACAAAAACAGACCTAGTTTTTAATGTTTTGCTTATTTGTTCATCTGTTCTTGTTACTTGTTCTTGATCCTACATAGCTTACTATAAACTAGGATATTCAGGAAAGCCTGAAAGCATTCATTACCGGTTATCCTATTAAATTCAGTGGCCCCTTTGAAAAATCCAAGCCTTAACCTCGTACTGTTTTTTCTCAAGGGAACCTTTTAGAAAATTTGTAAAGGCACTGAAAACACCCTTGCTTGCTGTCCCAGTTCTAGGTGAAAAGCACAAGGTTTGGTACCAATAAAAAGCTGAATCACTACAAAGAACACATAAATGAGGTACAAAAGGCTGACTTGTAAAACTGGAACTTTCCGAAGTGCACTGTCAGCACTGCTGTCCTGAGCACAGAGTGAGCCATGTCAGGGGGACAGGCTTAACAAAACCAGTCACCTCTTCTTGGGCAGTGCCTGTTTTTCCCCCCAATTTCCTGAAACCAACCACAAGGTCGGGAAACTGCTAATAAAGCACACAGCAAGTAGCAGGAGCTCTCTCTTCTTCTTCACAAAGCTCAGCCAGCCCTTGCTGGATCTTCAAGTAATGCACATACACCAAAAACTTGGAACACCCATATCATGGGAACACAAATACAAAAGTCTCCTTTTCAGCTCTATCTTTGAGACTGAAGGGTTGAAACCAGTCTGACAAGTGGAGCCCTTCCATTAGAAACAATATTCTTTGATTGTTTTTAGACAGATAAATATGAACACATATGTCTCTGCATAATTAAGTACTTTTGGCGCAACTAAAATAAAAGTTGTCCCTGTGCTACCATGGTTTTAACCTACGGATATGCTCATTACTGAATATATGAGTTCTCTCCTGCTTCCACCAAATTTCAGAAGGAACTCTTCATTAGACTCCCTTTGTCATACAAAGTGTGCACCTTCAAATGTGCCTAACTTCTCAGATTTCTGGAATACATTTTCATTACTGGGAATCTCTAAGGAGATACTAGTTGCCAATTTTCAAGTCTCTTGAATTACTGGGATCCATTAGAAACTTTCTGAGTATGAAATTATACAGCATAATGAAAAGCTAAAGGCTGCTCACTGGGCTGGATTTGTCTCTGCCCAGGCCTTTCCTGCACACTAGAAAGGGATAAAGAGATTACTCCAGTGGTTTGTAGCTGCAGTTGGGTACTGGCTCAGCCAGCCTGAACTGAAAGTTTCCTTCCTTGTTTCTCACAGCATATGCCAGCATTTCTTGCTGGGAATGCAAAGATTAATTACAGCTGTACTTACTCTGAACAAATCCTCATATTCAATACAGTCCTCCAAGATTTAGAGTAGCACTAATTAGGGCTTAGAACAACAATTCTGCAAAGACAAACATACCGAGTATTTTTTCTAATTATTCTATGCATAATAAAATTAAAGCTTCTTTCCAGCACCAAGGTGGCATTTATTCTCAGGAGTTGGGAGCCAAAAGGACTTTTCCAGCCTAAGAACATTAGATTTAGTGTTTCAGTGCTGTTGTCGAAGGTAAGACATCAAACTATAACTGCTTACAAACACATACAGAGAGGTAAGGATGTGTAAAAAAATCCTTTGGGACACCCAGACAATTCTCTAAGGGGCTCAATTACTAAGAGGTCAAGGGGAAAAAAAGTTTGTACTTAGTAAAATACACATAAGGAAAAAGAAATCTTTCAACCAGAAAAATGGCAATCATTAGGCAAGACACAAACACTTGAAATGGATTTTCACTGCGGGAGCTGTAAATACGAAGTTCCTCTCATTCATCTTAACCACACCAAAAATACAGCCAAGGTGTATTGGCATCCCAGGGCCAAAAGCAAAAAGCTCCTGCAGGAAGCCTTACACAGTACCAGACTTTTAAATCTACCTCCAAGAATCTCTAAGTTAAAGGCAGGGCCATATCAAGTCTGATTTTCAGCTTTTTGGTGCCCACAGAGAGCGGAACATTAATGAAGCACATTCACCATACATCTCACAGACTTTGGAGGAGATTTTGCACCAAGTTTTTGATCTTTAAATAATGTAAAGATTTTAAAAATGTAGATTGGTGGGAATTCACGATACAGAATACTAGGACAGCCAGTAGAACAGCTCTTTTTATTCAGGTCCATCTTAGCTCCCATATGGTAGGATATCAATCTCTTGTTATCTACTTATTTATTATGTATGATCTGCTCATTACTTTCCAACTTATCCTCCCAATTCCATGCAGGCTACATTTCATCCAGCTGTTGCACTTTGTCATAACCTGAGGTCAGGAGAAATTCATGGCAGGAATCCTTCTATTTTTCCACAGAGCATTTAGCACTCAATGCTTGGTTGAGACTTCAGGTAGGTAAAGTAAAAAACTGCTGTTCTCTAAGACTTTTCCACTGGCACTGTTTTAAAAAAGTTTTAATTCATTACCCTTCTGGTTCTTCTTATTTCTCTCCAATAGCAGAAAGTATTTAAGAATGGCTAATAACTGTTTTACCCATCACAGCTTTCTAAGGTTGGTTCTGCTTGAGAGAAGAATCTCCTGTCACTGAGAAAAGATTGCAAGAGTAGATTTTAAAAAAAAGTGGAGTAGAATTCAAAATGATTTGCAATGTAAAATGATCTAGTCTTTGGTTCTCTAAATGGTTTTGAATCCAGCCTACTTTAAATGCAAGTTCTTCTCACCTCTTGTTCGACAGCACTTAAAGCAAAACTGAGACTACCAAGTGCAGCACTCCCCCGTGGGTGACAGCCAACATCTCCAACCCTGCCTCTGCTCCAGCTCAGTCCTCAGTGTGGATCTCTGGCTGTCAAGACACGCTGGAGCTGGCACAGCCAAAGCCCACGCTGCTCCAGGAGCTCTCTGGTGGCAGCAGGCCCATTAACATATCTCATTTAAGTGTTTATTTTTAGAATACCGCAAATATAATAGGAGACTGAGGATTTCACTTCTGTAGATGCAAACTGACAAACTCTACAGCCTTAGCCAGTATCCACAGAATTGTGTGAAGGTTTCCAGCTGCATTTTGCTTTATGTTATCTCTCAATTTTTAATAAAACCCAAATTATAACTCACTAACTCTCACCTCCTTTAATAAAATACTACTTCTGTTTGAGGGTTTTTACTTGAGACCTTGATCTGAAAAAAATTTTCCTACTTGGTCATAGAGACAGGATTAGAAGCCAGGGACTCCAGCTGCTAATCCTTCCTGCTGCAGACCAGCCACGATGCTTTGCAGTATTATATTTAAACAAGCAATTAACTTCTCCTGCTGTACAAAGATGAGTCAGACTCCATAACTTGACCATAAACCTTTGAGGTCTTGGAATTGGAGAGCTGAATTAGGACTAAGAATTTAAATCTGGATCTCTGGCACTTAATTGCCATGATATTGGCCTAAAACCTTGCTCAGATATTTAACTAAGAAGAAACATCTCCATAACTCTCCCTGCTACACTAGTCCAGAGCAGGGTATTATTCAGGCTGCATTGATAGTCTGCAAATTAGTGATCTTTCAAGTTAATATGACATCTTGTGTCAGATAAGGCCACTGTTTCAGAATTCTAACATAACAAAATCAGATTATAATGGACTATTATTGTGTTATATATACAAAAGACAGTATTATCATTCCTTACATGTAATAGCTATAATTCAGACAAGCCTATTTACCATCCACAGCTCCACAGTTAGCTTTAAAAAAAAAATCATATAACATTGTTAGATACAGACGTACTTGACTTCCAACACTAATAGTGTGCAATTACAAAATACTAAGGCTCAGCAACAGCAAACATGCTTTGTAGCACTACTGTCAATCCCTTGTTTTTGAAAAAATTTTGTGGGTTAAAGTGGTATGCCCCCCATCCAGATCTAGAAAATAAAAAAAAACCCGCATAACTTCCCAGCAATAATTTAGTTTCACAGGAGTTCTGCAAACTAGGAATACCCATGCAAAGCTCAAAAGCAATTTGGCAAAGACTTGCTGCCTAGTCCCAATTATATGCATTAAATGGTAACAAGATTTCCCAAGCTGGCACTTTGAACAGTGTATTCCCTTTGTACATCTCACCAGCATTGGTCAAGCCTCAATGGATTTCACTGATGAAATATGAGAATTTCACAGCTCTGGGAAAAAAAAAAATCATCCTTGCAGAATAGGCAACATTCACAGTCTCTTGTGCAAGCTCATATTCAAACAGGAGTTTGCAAAAAGAGGAGCTCATTTTTGTGTTACTGCCAATTGTATAAGCTGGGCTTGATTTGACACTCGGTATTTCCTCAAGTGCATTAGCAAGTGTTCTACAGAGATGCCAGGCACAAGCACTCCTGCATTTCAGGGCTGTGCCATTCGTGCTGAAAGAGTCAATTGCCTAGAAACATGATTTTAAGGCTGACACTACTCTGCCATTACATCTTAAAGACAACAGTTGGAAACTTTATACTTCAGGATTCAAGAAATCTCTGTTGAAGTGCATTGAAGAATTCTGACAGAATACAGCCCATTGCTGTAGATTTCATTGAACTTGTCACTTCAAAAGTCACCTACTTCTCACATTCAGTTAGTTCTCTGCTGCCCCACCTCTCAATTCACTCGGCTTCAGACAAGTCCTGCCACAAAATCTGCCCATGTCTCAGGGGCCAATGTACGGCCCAGCTCCTGATTACATCACTGCTGTACCGAGCATTTCCATACCAAAATAAAGACATTCAAGCCACAGTTTGTCTCCTCTGAATCACGAAACAGTGTGAATAGCCAGTGCCTCCCCTCCATGCTGTCCAAAACACACAGCTGGCTGCCTGGGAGGCTTTGAAGCCATCAGCTCCTTACATAGGGAGAACGCAGCAACAAAGCTCCACTAACCCAAGGAGCAGGCTGTTCCCTATGCAGTGTTCCAGCACACTGCCTGTTCTGGCAGGCAGGCAGAATTTAACCAATTCCAGTGTCTGCTTAAAGGAAAAACAATTAAAACCATAGTTAATTCACAGGGGAATAACCCCCAAATCCCCCTCACCTTAAACACCCAGAGAATGGTGAATCGATATCAAAGAAAGGGTCTTTAAAACATTTTCCAGAGTCTTCCCACATCCAAGCCTTCAGAGGCTCTTAGCATTTGAAGTATTAATGGAAGTATTCCATACAATTCCCTGTGCACACATCTAAAAATAGCTATGGACACAGTAGTAAGGTTTTTGTCTATATTTGCAAGAGTCTTACTTCCCTCTGAGGAACCACAACTTCCCATTAATGCTGACATTTTTTTTTTTTAGAAGAGCTATTAAAACACCAGAAAGTCTTTCAGCAGTGCAGTGAACATAAATAATAATCATAACAATACATCAATAACAACAATTTCAATTGATACTCTGGTGATGGATCATGAACATATTCTGTATATTAGCAATGTCAGTTTTGCTCTAAGAACTGATGAAGCCAGATGATGGCCTCCTTAAGCTCTCCAGCAGCTCTAGCACACAATATACATCTGTTGTGCCCATGACAAAAATATAATTTTTTTGCCTGACAAGCCCTATTTGTCCCATCTTTACCCACAATGACATCAAGCATGCCATGTTGCAATAAGTCAAAAAAGTATCTAACTTTGCTTCAGACTTTTTGTACTGGACATATTAAAGAAGAAATGAATGGCTTATCATATTCTCACACTAAAGACCTGAGATGATGAAAAAAACCCAACAAAACTCCCAAATCACACAACAAAACAGAAACCACCTCACCAAAGTCATTCTTACCTTGGCCTTGGCCTCCATGGTTTATGACATAAAAAGAAATGTCATTTATGGGTGAAAAAAAGCTTGCAGATACATGCACCCAGACTCCCAAATACACCCAAATACTTGTTAATAGGCTCAAACTGAAGAAACTTTCATCCTTCCAGTTAAATCCTACTGGAAATCCCATGGCCCTTTCTCCAGAAACCATTCCATGTGGGATTTGTCTCCCCCTGCTGGCAATGAAGGATTTGCAGCCAGGTGCCCACACCACCACAGGCACCCTCCAAACAACAAACATTGCAGGACATTTGGAGACACGCGATCAATGTATTCCCTTCCAACACACAGACAGAAAATGGGCTGGGATAATGAGGGCAGGAGAGAAGGGACAAGAATCACATTCTGATTACAAAGAAATTCCTATTCTAGTAGTTAAAAAAACGAGGACAGACATGACAATGGAAGCAAACATACAATGAAGCTTTTGTTCCTGAACTACTTGGCTCCCATACAAGGAACAGAGGAACTTGGGTCGGTGGGGACTGGCTGGGGCAGGGGAAGAGCAAGAGCAAGCTGATGTTTGTGAAAAGGAAGAGAAATTGGTTAGTCTGCTTTAAGAAAGGCTGGGAAGACAAAAGCAAAAAAGCAGCCTGCTATTGTAGAATCCACCCACTCACTTCTGAAATGCTCAAAGACCCAGACAGGGATTTACAACCAGCACTTGTAGGCACTGAGTATGAAGCAGAAAACACTCAAATGCCCAGAGGCAGCTTTTGTGGTGCCAGAGAAGCGGCTTTTAGATCGCACAGGGTTATGGCCAGAGCCGTTTTCTTTCAACAAGTTTGTTACTGCTGAGTCACTCACCGAGCCTGGCATTGCAGAGCACAGGAAGGCACCTGTACACTGCAATTTTCAGCTCTAGTTAACCAACCAACATGTTTTACTTTTTAACAGCCACACAATGTCCTGGAGAAACAGAGCATTCAAAAGCAGACCAATAATCCTACATCTTAGAAGCAGAAATAGTAACAATAATTAAAAAAAAGAGCTGGTGTTCAGTTGACTGCAAGACCAGGGTGAAGAAAATGCAAGTGCTGAGTGGACTTGTTTTTTCAAACAGTGTCAAGGGACATTCAAAAAGATCACAGTAATGTAAAGCTGCAAAATTTTGGTGATTATTTAAAAACTATTTTAAAGATAATAAATTCAGTTTAAACCCAGCATATTCCATTTAATAGTTCACTTATACTAAGGAAGAAAGAGAGTGCTGATGCAGAGGTTTTCTTTAGCCTCAGTTAAAATCAGTTCAGAAAAGATTTATTTTCTCAGAGTCCACTATATCTGGCTTCTATTTATTTACACGAGTCTATATCCAGCAAGGGTTTAAACTAAGTGAAGGTATGGGTTTATACATATCATATGCAATTACAAATTAGGCATCTCCTTAAACCACCTCTTTCTTTAAAATGTTACGAAGTTTTAAGCTTTTATTTTTTTAAGGAATTGTACAGTTGCTTATTCCCATATACTCAGGAAACCAGGCTTCTGCTGAACTTAGAAGCAATGTGTGAAAACTTGTTCAAGTTATTAAGGTGCTAATAATTTTTTAGTGATCAGTCTAGAAGCACCGTTTGCATCCTTGAGACCAATGCACTACATTTAAAAAACTTTTATGCAGCAACTGCTTTCTTTTAGTTACAACGTAGGTACTTTAGAATCCCCTGGTGATGTAGCCTGCACTATAAAATAACAGCACCCAGATTTTCAAGTTGTCAGTGCCACAGGTGCAGGCACTGGGCTGGAGTTACAGTGTTTTTATGACACGTGGCTGCACTACTGACAAGGTAACAGAGCAGTTCCAGCTGCCCCAGGAATCCTACACAGGTTACACAAATGGCACCCAAAAGGATGCACCATGGAACTACAGCACCATGTTGAAGATGACAGAATATTAAATGATCACTTGCATGCCTCTCTGCTTTGTTTCTGAGGGGCTTTTTAATTTTTTTGGTATTTCCTGTTTAATCCTCAAAGCCAGAGAATGCAGAGGTAGGCCTACTACTTTTGGAACACATTTATTCAACAAACAGGGCTTTTTTTCCCCAGTTTGATACAATTTTATTGCTAACCAGTACAGGAATGAGCCTCCCACATGATCCCAATCTGACTCTCCCTCTACAAACAAAATCCATGCTTGATTATAGCATCTCCCAGGGGAAAAAACCAACCAACCAAACAACAATCTTAACAGGCTGCTGATGCAACTATTGCTTACTATACTGGATTCTCTTAGCAGTTGTTTCATGGTAAATTCAACTTCCCTGTGGCACGAACCATCTTTTTATTCCACACTTCAACAGTGCTTAGAACTGCAAAGTCTGTGTCTACAGATGCTAGGAATAATGGAACAATTAATCCATCCCCTCTCCCCCCTGCACATCCTTCCCTCCACCCCCAGTGCTGTAACATGGAAATTGTTTTATTTTTAGCCTAAGGAAGTGGGGTTTATACAATCATCCTGTGACAGTTTTACTTCACCGTTTCATTTATTCTTTACCTATTTGGCAGTCTCATGACACTTCAGAGACAGATTTCAAAGATATGCAACAAGACTTGAACAGGCATCTTATTAGTGGAGACAGATGAGTACCTCAGGGCTGCAGCATGAGTTTAACTACAGTATCACACACTACAGAATCCACACAGAGAAGCAGCATGGGGAAACAATCAGAGTTTCACTACTGAATTTCTCTAGTTCTCCTTCAGCTGTATGGCTTTACACTGTAAAAGAATCTAAAGTCATGTTTCTAACCTTTAACTCCTTAATTAAACAGTGATAACACAGTAATTGTGGTATCAGGTTGATCGGATCAGCACCTTGTTTCACAGAACAGGGAAGAAAAAGGGAAAAAAACCCCTCATGTCCATCTTGTACATAGGAAGAAAAGGGAGTGGATTATGAACAGCTGTCAAAAACATATTCCATACCAGAAGTGTAGCTATTTTGGCACAAGAGCATGAAAACCTAAGAAGAAAGCAGGGACGATTGCACATTTTTACGGTCACTGTCATCATTCAGTTGCTTATCCAAGTTTCACTTGCAGACGTCAGGATGAAAAGAAACAGTCAGGGAGCAGCAGCCGGGATGGGTGCCGCATTCCCTTCAGAAGGGCTGCATGCAGGAAGAGTTTGCCAGTATCAATATAGTGCAAGCTGGCAGGACTGGAAAGTTACAAATTAAGTGTGCCTTCATCAGTGACCTACTATGAACAGACCTACTGAGCTGCTAAAATATTTTTAGTTCAACCAATTCCTGCCTTTTTTGGTTCCTCCTGCTCTTCCAGTTTCTCCAGTAATGTGCACTTTTCCACTCCCTCCTACTGCCATGTAGTTTTTCAAGTTTGGCTCCAGTTACCACTTGTTTCTGCTGCTGAAGTGCTTAGATTTATAGCACTCCTACAAACAGCTCACAGGGTGGCTAAGCCTTGCACGTAGCAAGCGGTCTGTCAGCTGACGAGAGATTTGCACCACCACAGAGAAGGATGTACTCACCAGCTGATACTCGCTCCGGCGGCTGAAGGCTTCCTTGATTCCCGAATCCCTCCACAGCGCACCCAGGGCAGGGACATAGAGCTGGAAGGTGGCAGGCTCTATGGGCATTCCAGCTTTGTTTTCAAAGGCCATCAAAAACATTCCGTGCTTCTCATTCTCGGTGTACTGCCAAGGGATCCCCAGTTTGTCCCGTGCATCAACCAGAACCCTGCAGCCCTAAAGAATGATTCAGATAAGAAAGTCAGTAATAAAAAGATTAAAGTGTAAAAGAACAAGGACTTGAAGGTACTTGAAGATTATTTTTTTGACACTGTTCTGGTGAGACTGAACTCAGGGGAGAACCATGAACACTGTTTATTGCAACATCTCCAACAAAAATAAGATAGAGCTTGCTTCTGTAAGCAACTTAGCCACAAAATGTTTCTCCAGGTGGAAAAAGTATTAGCAGCAACTGCTAATGGCAACAAGCAATGCTGCCACCAGATAATGAAAGTAAACATCAATGAGAGTAAGAAAAGCGTCTGGGAACTAATATGTGATCCTCACAGTTGCAGTTTTAAAAGTAACACCATGCCTGAAAACATATTCTTCCACCTTTTTCTTTGCATTTGGGTTTTAGATACCAAAAAGGACATCCCAGTCTTCTCAAGCATTAGGGAGATCAGAAGAGCATGAGAAGACTGAAGACATTGCATAGATTCCAAGCTACCAGGCTCAGGAAAGCAGACCAAGTTTTCCCTCAGAGTCATCTTAGTTTCTGAAGTTGCCGTACATTTGCTAAGCAATGTGTGGCAGGTAGGTTTTGCTACTCTAATACTGGAAAAGAAACCTGGAAGCAAAGTAGTTCTCAAATTCAGTTCAGGATTACTGAGCTGCCTATTTTCACATTTTGCAGCTTTTATGGAAACTTAATTTCATATTCACAGCAACAAGCCAAACACACGAAGTTAAGTAAATTTGAAACTTCAGTCTTGAATCTAATTTCACCTGTATTAAAGAGCTTCCATTTTTCAATAGTAAGCACCATTTTAATAATGCATAGATCTGTTAATAGTGACTCAGCATCTCTAGTACCATTGAATTCACAAGTAAAATCTGTGGGTTATATTGAACTCATTTTCTCATTGTGCTGATCTTTGGTTTTAGAGATATGAAAATAAATAAAAACCTCCAAAACCGAAGTTCTGTTTCCACAGCTATTCACATGAGCCTCCACATTACTGGACTGCTCTCTTTTTTTGCATACTTTAAGCTATCAAGACTGCATGTATGTTCTCTTAAAACTTGAACCTTTCTACTTGCCAGTCCTTTTGCAGCACCACACAACAACAGTAACTTCTCAGTAGAAACTCAGATTAGAGAGGGAAGTGAGAAGCAACTTAGTGGAGTGTCACAGAATAGGAGCTCAAAGTGAAGTGTCATGGTTATCACTGTGCAATAGTGCTCCTGAAGTGCAGCCTCCCAAAAATGTAAATATTTATGATTCTCTAATGATTGTTACTTCTTTTTATAAAGTAGAGACTGTATCTCCACAATACCATGAGAAGATTAAAATCAAATATATTTACCAACTGCTCCTTTAAATTCCAGACATAACTATTCAGTAACTGTCATACAGACCAAAAGCCAACTCTCATTCCTAGTTACAGAGTTTATCCCTTTATTAACAAAAGTCTTTAGATTATTTGAATGGCACTAACAAACATAAGCATGAAAAACACACTTATAAGGCTCTGTCTCGGAATTGCAGATGTCTCCATGACATCTCACAGCTTCAGACACTTTTGCAAACCATTCCTTGCACAGAACATCACCCCAGCTGCAACTGAAAGGCAGGGTCAGCTCCCCACTATCCCCAGTTAAGAACCTGGAGATTTTTCCACAGCATTGTGGTAACTGAGAGTGGTGGGACACAGCTATTTCTAGGTATTTAATGCCAGGTTTGTCTCTGCTCAGTGAGGAGTGCTGTGTATGAACAGAAACAGTCAATCAGTGCTGTATGTGGGCTGGTGATCACCATCTCCCCATGGATGTCATCTCCCCACGGATCAGCACCTCCCCACGCTGCCGTGGGCCCTGTACAGAGCTCCCAGCCCACACAGGCCACCTCTGACCTTTCTCCTGCCTGGGCCCAGCTCTGCAGCATCTCCCCCAGTCACCCAGCTCCAGCTCTCGGGGTGGTTTAACCCTTCTCCACCTCACAGCCACTGCAGCCCCCTCAGAGCATCTCAAAGGAATGGCTGCAAGACTGCACAATTCCTGCTCGGATAAAACAGCACTGGGACCTCAGCCCAAGTGCACTTCCTCACACTGTCACTCTGACCTTCCCTGCTTCCACTGGAGACACAGAGGTTCTCAAGAGACTGTTGTTAGGGAAAGTTTCATTATATGTGTGGAGAAAACCACAGAACAGTTTCACTCAGGGGCGTAGAGACTGCTCCAGTCGCAGAACAGTCACTTATCTGCTGGTTGCTGCTAGTTGGAAATGCAGGTTTGACCCTCCCTGAGGCAAGAGAGGGAACTAAACTTAGACCCCATGGACCCTGTGTGAGTGCATCAACTACTATAAGGTCACCCATGGGGAGCACGTGGCATCAGCACCTTCCTCTGACTGTTCCAGAGGCAGAGGTGTTGCAACCAAATCACAGGTAGAGGCCAATCTGGGACAAAGTGGCAGATTCAGTACCAGGACATCAGCATCAGCACTGACAAACACACACACACAGAAACAGACTGAATGAAGAAAAAAAAATAGGAGAGGGGCAAGCAGGAATGCTGTCCTATGCACACCCACAGGAACAGCACCTCTCAAAATCAGGATTTTTAGAACACACTTGCTTCAAGATGTATCGCTACAATGCATCAGGAATGAAATCTTTACATAACGAGCCAAACAGCCAATGTTTCTTCCTCCCAACTCTTAGCAGTTAAAAGTGTAAGTGACTCAGCAAAATCCCCAGTAAAGTGAATCTAAACTTAACATTTCCCCATCTCCACAAAACAGTTCCATAAACGCTACAAACAGATGTCAGAAAGATGAGGAGAAACAGAGAAATCGCTAAATTTAGATCTCATGTAGTGCTGTTCTCACATCTCTGACTTACTGGTAACACTGTATTTTGCAACCTCACTGAGCGTTTGATAAACCTTGCCTCATGAATCTGCAGAGCAAGCTAACATAGGAAAAGTTTCCTCTTACTGGAAATACATGCAAAACACTTTTCCTGCCTCTTTCCCCCCAAAAGACCATCATGGGATGTAGCCAGAGTCACTTTCATCTGTACTTAAAACTGCTTAAAGGTATATTCATATTATTGATGTCCAGAGTGAAAATTTAATTTACAAGATTAGATGTAATTAAAATTTCTAGAATTTCAGTTACAGAATGAACAGAAAGGTTTCATATATAATAAAGTAATTTTACTGAACTTGGACGCAGACACCATTGGTACAAATAAGGAAAAAACCCACCAAATTAGTTTTTTACATGTACAACGCTCCCTCCCAGGCTCTAAAAATGATGGTAACACCAGGCTATTTTCATTGCAGTTCTCAATTTAGAGTAAACCTTCCCTACGTTGCTGTGATAGTTGTTTGGATTTTCTGCTACTATAGAAAATGTCAATTCACTCCTTGGTTCGTAAGACTGAACACCATCAATTACCATTCTGTTTTCAAATTTGGAATATGGAAAAAAATGTAGCAACAACTTTAGATGTGAAATAAACTTCTGAACACTTCAAATGATTTAAAGCTTTCGTGCTGCAGTCAAAGCAGGACCCAGAATAAAGAAATAAAATTCACAGACAAGGACAGTGTCAGGCATTAGAAAAAAAAAAACCAGCAGTGTAATGGAAGCACCAGCTAGGGAGGAAAAAATAGGAAATTCTCTGTTCCATTCCTTTCCTAATAATTTTTAATATATTCAAGTCACTACGTAAATCCCTGGCATGCACAAAACCTGAATGGAATCAGGGTAGCAGAAAAAGGTTTTAACAAGAGTGATGTGATCTACCTTATGAAGTGTCACATCTCACACAGAAGAAAACACTAAATCTAGAAATCCACAGATTCAAACAAAAAGATAACTAAGGCACAGTATACAGGAAATCTACAGAAAGTACAAATTACTTGCAGAAAAGAAATAGACAAAGACTATCCTCCTCCTTCCCCTTGCTGGACAAGTATGAGTTATCAAACAGCAGTTTAAACTAAAAGACCTACACCCCCCCGGTGAGACAAACTCATTTACACAGGATGCTGGCCAAAAGTATAAATGGACTCAAAAAGCAATGAAGACAAATAGATGGTAGAAAAGTCCGAAGAGGACTACTCGATTACATTCCAGCTGCAAATCCTGGCTCAACAAGTTTCCAAAACCAAAGGCTGCCAATAACTGGAAGAGCACACCAAAGTATCACATTGCCTTGTGCTTGTACCCGCTTTTGGTTGTGGGTTGTTTTTTCATGTCAGAGACAAAGCCTGAGCTCCTTGGCCTGACACAGCACAGCTGTTTGGAGCATGTTTGCTGCTCACCAGCACTATGAAGCTTTTATGAGCATTTACACAAATGCTCCTTACTAGGACTGGCTCAAATATATTTTTTCTCCTTTACTTCTGAAAGCATCCTAGCTTTGAAAAAAAATCCAGGTTCTCTTGTCTTTTTAAGTAATAACTAAATGATTTTGCGGAAGTTGTTAGAAAGGTTATCACAAGCTAACGTCACTTGAAGCCAGTGATGCCAACACATGAAGTGTTGTAGTATTTAAGGAGCAGCACGATTTAACCCCATCTTCCATCTGTAGTCACACTGCTACATAAAACACAGCATTCCCTTTTTATTCACATACTGCTGTACTTGACAGATTCATTATCCCAAAAACCTCACACCTTTCACCAGATGGACAAACTCAGAGGCCAAGTGAACACCCCTCAGTTAAGCACCAAACACACAATGTGGGGCACTCACTCAGAGGCAATGGCAGGTTCTTCCACACACAGGGCAGTGGTCAAGTGATCAAAAACTCTGATTATTCTAGTCAAGTGTCTAGAGAGAACTTGCAAACCCACTTAGTGTTTGTATACAAATAGAAGAGTCTCCTACACTGCATTTTCTCAAAATGATTTTAAGGAACTATGACTGGGTATGAGATCACAGACAACACAGTGACTGTTACACATGAAATACTACAGCAGCTACCTTTTAAGCTTTTACCATTAATACACTGCTCAACCTCATAGCAACCCCCTAAATCTCCAGTATCTCCATATCACGTATGGACCTCATTGTCCTGAGGGAAGTGCTGATCACTGCTGAGTCCTTACTGGGGATTCCAAGTCACAGTTAACAGGCAATGCTGCCTTCTCCTATGGTTGTCAACCAGCAGGAACACCACAGGCACAGGGAGATTCCAACGTGCCTCCTACTGTGTGTTTTTCCTCACTGTTGTTGACAAGAACTGGCAAAAGTCTGGGGATCACATCTCACAGGGACCAATATAAATCTGAGCTAATGCCAACAGGACTGCTCCCACCTCAGCAAGATATTTCTTTGAGCCAGAGGAACAGTACAAGGTGATGCAGTTACAGGAACACAGGTCCAGCTGCACCCAGGAGTCCAGCTGTTCCAAAAATCTGCAACAGCTCTGTGACCACTGGTGCCGATACAAGAGAGAGCTAAATCCCACAGCTGTGGATGGGGCTGGACTTCTCAGCAGCAGCTTAAGAAAGATGATAAAATATAACCTACATGTATTTTTAGAAAACATCTCTTAACCTTTTAAAAGAGACATTTTCAAATACAATTTTTAAAATACAGTTGTCAGTGTTAGCAAATATAATTGTATACACTGTCTTTAAATTGCTGTCTGGAACACTGGAAAGAAGGTGACCTACTACAAACAAAGTGATAGCAAGATAATCAGATTTTTACAGCATACTATCATAAAAGCATTAACAGGTTTTTCTTTGATCTACACCCTTGGAGAATTACAGCCAAGCAGTAGCCAAGAACTCAATGTCATTAAGGATAAGGTTTCACATCACAGAACAGTCAGTCTAACAACCAGGTACCATCAAAAGGGGCATTTTTCCTGGCAATGTAGTTCCACCCTCTCTTCTCTGATGGGTTTGTCATTTGCCTGAGCCCACAATCCAGTGAGCAACCACCAAAAACCCGGCCATTTATACAAAAAGTGATTTCCACTGCCTTTATGAGTTTGCTGTGAGGCAAGACAGACACAAAGTTAGGGGTGGGAGCAACACCAGTCAGCCCAGTTAGACAATGAAAAGGCTCACCAGTCATGCATTTATTTTCACCATTCACATAATCCAGTACCACCCAGGTGAGAGCAGGGTAAACAGCAAAGGTGACCTACCTTCCAGCCCAACATACAAATAAAAAATGGTAACAAAGGGGAAATGTCATTTACCTAGTCCACAGGAACACAAACATTAAAAAACATTTGGATTAGCCACTGAATCTCTGGATTGGGAGCAGCAGAGATGTCTGCTTGTCTGGAAACTCTGAAAAGAGTCCTTGTCTTTGACTGAATCCAGCAAAACGACGATAAACGCAGCAGAAGGAAAATACTCACTGCAAACTTTACTTGTAACTAGGCACAAAGTGGAGAGATGACCTCAGAGATGACGACTGGTGCAGGACCTCACAAAAAGATCCAAGTTAATGCTTTCAGAATTGCACTACCAGCTTTCTCCTTGCCCTGAGACCATCACACCAGTATGAGTTCGTAGTTAGTTCATGGTTTCAATACAGCAGAAGTAGCATCTGCAGTTCCAAACGTATTCCTGCCATGCTGCCTTCATGGATGCAGTACCCAGCACATGTCCTCAGACAGAGCGGAAGGGCAGACAGGGAGGGACCTTCAAGACCAGGACAAGACCAGTTCCTGACCTTTACCAGGCTGAAAAAAACAAGGCAAGTGGTGGAAACATTTGGAAACTCTGCCACCTCCAATTCCTTCCAGTCCTTTCCTTGGTGGAATTTGCATTGAACTTACTGTTTCAGACAGTGTACACTAGCTTGTTCAAAGTTTTCCTGTAAACACTGTTAGTAGCACAATCTGCTAATTTTTTTACCAATAGTGTTTCCAAGTTAATAATAAAAATATATGTAGAGTCAACCAACTGAATATAATGTAAGCTCCCAAATTTAGTCACTCAAGTGACTAAACTTTGGTCTGGAAAACATCAAAGTATGTGTCTACAGTCTCCAGGGACTAAGTCATAACTGCAATGTTCTGCAATACTAATGACTACATCACAAGAGCATTGTGAGCTCCGTTTTGGAAAAACTATGAGTATTTATCACTTACTACTCACCATTACTCCTCTTCCACTATCTACCATGATGAAGACAGATTGCTGTCTCCCAGCTCAACCAAGAGACACCCCAAATGCAAAGGGACCACCAGAGTTGATGGAATTTACATTTAAGACATAGAAAATACATCAGTTGGAAGTTAGTAAGAGATTCATTGATTAAACGAACTTGGAAAAACAAGATCAACAAGGTTTATCAGGGTTTTTTTCTTTTCTACATAATTTAGTGAATACTATATTTCATATTAAAATAAGCTCAGAACAAAGATAATCAGAACTAAAAAGTGGTTCTAGCACAGAACTTTAGCACTTGTATATTACATTTAAAGGAAAAGGTCCTAATTAACCACAATTCCTATATTCTCCCTGTCATTCCTCTCAAAAGAAGCTGGTCCAGCAGAAAGGAGATTGACACTGTCCCGAGATCAACTACTCAAACAGCTGGATCCCAGCTCTGCAGTAACAGATGGAGTGTCACCATCAACACCTCCTAATGGATTTCCAAATTAATTTGCATGTAAACCCAGGGAAGTGTGGAATCAAGACAATTTAAAGAGTAACTGGGATTCACATGATGTATTCTCCCTTTGTTTGTAGGCTACCGGAAGAAATATGCTTGCATTATAAATGAGTAGGTAACTTGGTCACTTGCAGGAGCAGCCCCCAAACAAATTGAGGGATACTCTTTCTCCACTCCCCAGAGTTTGAATCTGTACCTGACTGAAACCTGAAAATTGCAAACAAGTTTTCTTGGTTTGTTTGTCAATGATGGGAGGTACAACCACCTTACTTCAGCCACCATAAACACAACTTAGGTACATTCAAGGTACACAGAGTCCCTGCAACAGCAGTTCAGGTTTAGTATTAATTGCAGAAGTCTGAAGTTCTTAAAACTGTCTTCAGCACACGGCACTTATTTTGCTTTACTGCCACTCATATTCCTGCTACGAAGGAGAAAAGCTCTCAGGTGTCCCCCCGTGTATTGCAGCTGCACTCAAAAGTCCCAAGGGATTGTTCCTCAGAGCGTTTTCATGTTCAAAATCTTGTTTTTTCCTCACTCAGAACTGACAAATGAAGTTACACGTAATTTCCTGCGTAGTCCTTCCCTCTGCAATTCCAGGCTTTTCAATTCCTTAGTGGATCATTACAATTCAGGCCACAGACTACAAGAAAACACTCATGGATGTGTTGAAACCTTGAGCTGGTCTTTCCATTCTCAACACAAAAACTAACACTACCAAAAGAGCTCAATAGATTGTACGACAGGCTTTTAAAAGCTGAACTTTTTCTCTCTTCAGATTGAAATCTCCTAAACAAGTTGGTGCAAGTACCACTCTGGTGCTTGTAGACTGCTTTAATTATTTTCTTATGCAACTAAACTGGGTTTTTTTAAGCAGCATGATATTCTCATACTTGAAACAAAAAACATTTAGACAAGGAATATCAGAGCTGTGACTCGTTGAGTATCTGAGCTCTTTAACTTCTATCAAAGGAAGCAAGTGGAGTAGCAAGGCCAACCCATCTGTTTTGGAAGATATCAAAAGATTCCTGCAGCTACAGTCAAAAAGCATCAAAATATTCAAGTAACAACACCAGACATGGCTTAGATTTGAAACTTAAGGTACATGAAAGTTTTCCAAGTTTCTCTCCATAGTCAAGAGTCACCTTAACATTCACGCCTCAGCAGCCAGACAGCCCTGTCCTACCCACTTTCCTTTTCCAGGTGGGTGTGCTGAAGTCATGAAGCCTGTGTACTCATACCAGAACATTAACACTACTGCTTTTCACTTCAGTCATCAAAAAGTTCCAAAAAGTTACTTTGAAACTTAGCCTCGATTAACAAGCAAAACCCTAGTTAACCGATGACTATTTACCTTAAACCAAAGCAAAACTGATGTATTTGAATACCATCCCACAAATGCCAGAAAAAGCTAGCAAGGCCCTGAGCCATCACCTGTACTAAATGGAAAAGTAAATTCTGTATCATAGGTTTATTTTGTTTCAGCATTTTGTTTCTAACTAGGGTTTCCCCAAAATGGGGGATGAGAAACAGAACAGGATTAGCAAAGAACTCAGCATTAAGAAGATATCAGAAAAGCAAGAAGCTGAAAACTCGAAGTGGAAGCTGACACTAATGTCAATTCATACTTAGCTCTGTTATTTTCAGAGAGGTTTCACGTTCTGTTCTCTGAATCAGTGTCTTCATTCTCCCTAAGCTGTACGGATTGCCTAAACATTACTGCAATAAGCATTTTAGAAATATCCAGCACTGTTAAGAGAGTAGGAATGTTCCTCCTTCAGAGAGAAGTTTAGTCATGGCTGGAAAATGAAAATTGACCATTTAATCCCAGAGATTTACACTGCATTTCTAACTCAGATCTCAGTGTTGCAGAAGCTTAGCAGGACCATTGTTTGACCATGCTGAGAACTGTGTGGAAAAAGGGGCTAAGGTTGCTGCAGCTGTACTTCACAATGTCACACACATTTATATGCTATTTGATAGGATCATTTTCACTTCACATTGTCCACAAATCATACTATAAAAATTCATCTTAGCTCTTTTCTTCTAAGTTGAACACATGGTGATCTCGGCTTCATTAAGTCTTAGTGGGTGATTACTGAACTTCCTGAAAAAGTGAAAAGAACTTGTAGTCTAAACACTCTATTATAGAAAGAGCAGCAATCATGTTCACTTGACAATTTGCTTTGTCAAAGAAGGAAAATAAGTTTACTTTAAATACCGTATGTTTATCCAGAGAACGACGTTTAATACAAGAAAGTATTACACAATTACCCTAAAATAAATGCACTGACAACATCACTCTGTTCTGAAAGCCGTTATTCTGTCTTGGTATTTGATTTCCTCCTGATGATTATGGCAGAATATCAAGGTGTTATCAGGTTTCTTTCTGATGAGCAAAATGTAAACAAAACATCTACTGCCCTCTCTCCAGAAAATTCTTTGTTTGCTCTTCCTTCTTCTGTCTATTTTCTCCATAGTCCTAAACCATTTCCCAGAAAACTTATCGGGGGAGTGTAAGTTGTGTTCTTATACGCAAGAGCCACCTCTGTCATGTGGAGAAGTAAGGAAAGGAAGAGTTTGGCATGTACCTAAAAGAGAGCCCTAACCCAACCTTAACACTCCCAAATCACCATCTGCAAGGCCAAAAGGGCAACCGATCTGCCCAACCATATTAACTCACTTTAAAGCTACTTGCAAATTTTATTTTGAGGATTAGAAGACTTAAAAAGGTGTTCAGCTGACAGAGTCCAAGAAGTGCTGTTAACTATCAGAACACCTGACTGCTACCTTGAGGACCTGGATTCTACTTTGAATTCTGC
Organism: Atrichornis clamosus; assembly: GCA_013400975.1. Taxonomy (NCBI): domain Eukaryota; kingdom Metazoa; phylum Chordata; class Aves; order Passeriformes; family Menuridae; genus Atrichornis; species Atrichornis clamosus. The sequence goes on from WBMZ01009850.1 coordinate 60,945, forward strand.
AAATCTGCCCAAAGCCATCCAGCAAACAAGTGTTTCAAGTGTGTAACCCTACCTCCCATACTACAAGAAGGAGACACTTACTTTCCTTTCCAAAGCACTCCCAGTTCTACTACTGAAAGCTCTATATCTTCTGCATACATAAAATATTACATAATTTTACCATAACTGGTATTGCTTAGGCAACTTAAAGAGGAAGGAGTCTCAGATTTTTCCATTTTCACAAACTGCTTCCCTAAAAGCCTCTGCTACTACTTGAAATCAGTAGCAGTAAAAAGTAAATCACTGTCAGTATCAAAATAAGCATTAAGACCTATTATTTCTAGGCACATCGATAAAATCATAATATTCTCTTTGCTCACAGAACTACAACCAGAGAGAAGCTTCTGAGTTTCAACTTCCTTGCAGTTAATGGGCTCCAGCCTGAAAACGGATGAAAAAAAGGAAAAGAAAATTAGACAACAATTTTCCTGTTCATTAACAGAAGTGAAAGCCCTTTATGGAAAAGCAGCATTCTTAAAAACAGGAGTCATTGTATGCATGCACTTATTAAGTGCACATAAAGCTTCTATTTATACACAGATCTGAAAACTCAGAAGTAACTCGTTATCTTTAACTTGCACAGTTCCCTTTCCTTTAACTTTGTATGAAATCTCACAGAGCCTCACAAATCTGTGCCCACAAAAGAACACAGACAGTCCTACAGAAAAATATAGACAGGAAAGTAATATTTCTTTTAGGGAAAAGATTATGAAGATGAAGAGAGATACACTCTTGGGTGAGCTTTTTATGCACCTTCAGGTATTTTCTGAAATAGGATCACTTCTACCTGTACAGGGCATCAAAGTTTGTATCCCTGAAAGAAACAGTGTTTGTCAAGGTTGATTTTCCTTAATTAGGGACATGCTGGTCTGTAAACCAAAGGCTCTACCAGAGGCCTTTATATTCTCCAATCAATAGAGAAATACACTGCCAGCACTATAAAGCCTGCACACACACTGAACAAAAACTTTTTTGCAAAGGCACCAAACCAAAGTTATTTCCATTTCGGCATTAGGTTTGGTAACACCCCACACTGGCCAGCTCTACAGGCCTACACTCCCCCATTTCTGAAGATGTACCAAGTAACAACCACTTGCAGCCACAGCATCCATACCAGGACCCTTTCTTGTCCCATCTCGAGGTACACATGCTCGAGGTTATTAGCAAAGGCAGGGAAATTCCTCCTCCTTTCTTCAAATCTTGGAAGTTTCTCCAATTCAGACTTCGAGGATGCTCTCATAATGTTTTTTCCAGAAGGCAGGCCACACCTATATCCTCTTTCCTCTGCGTTTCCACAAAGCTTTTCTCAATCCCCTTTGCAGGGAACTTTCCTTTGAGCTTTTCCCACCGAAGCCGTCAGTCGGATAACGCCGGAACCCACATCCCCTCGCGTCCCGCAGCACAAAGGTACCCGCCTTCCCAAACACCTGCCCGAGACCCCTTCCCGAGGGGTGGGAGCACTGAGACCGCGCCGGGGCAGGCGGGGGGCGCAGCCGCCGCCCCGGCCGAGCTCACATCCCTTTCCGACGGCGATTCCGGGCACGGCCCAAGCTCCCGACACTGCGGGATGTGCCGGCGCCGGCCTCCATCCCCCCCTCTGCCGCCCCTCACCTTGAGGATGTTCTCGTAGATGGTGGCCCGGAACTCCAGCAGCGCCTTCTGGTCGAACTCGCGGCCGTGGATGATCCGCATCTGCTTGAGGAAGGTGGACTTGCCGCTCTCGCCCGCGCCCAGCAGCAGGATCTTGACGAGGCGGCGCACGGCGCGCCGCTCCCGGGCCAGCATCGCGTCGATCTCCCGGCTGCGCCGCCGCGCCTCCCGCTCCGCATCGCGGCTCCGCTCCTTGCCGTCCCTCCGCGGCTGCTCCCCGGCGCGGCCCGCGGCCTCGGCCGGCAGCAGGCAGCGGCTCAGGGTGCGCACCACGCCGGACATGGCGGCGGCGGCCCGGCCGGAGCGCTCACAACGCCGCCGCCGAGACCCCGAGCTCCGCCAGCATCGGGCGGAGGCCGCCGAGACGCTGCGACCGGGAGGAGGAGCAGCCGCAGCCGGGGGCTACGGGCCGGGACCGCCCATTCCCCGCTCCGGCTCGGCGGAGGGAGGGAGCGGCC
>WBMZ01009851.1:0-17922 GCA_013400975.1 Atrichornis clamosus
GTCTTTTAAACTAAGACACAGAGAAAGAAGGCAGCTTGCACCAGAAAAGCCTTCCTGAATCAGATGTCGTGCCCCAGTACTCAGGCAACGATTTGGACAGAGGAGAAGACAGAGGAGGGAGACCACTGAGGCTGTCATCACCGATGTTATCCAGGATGTTCAGCAGAATTGATAGATTTGGGTCCACTTAGAGATCAGATGGAAACCCAGGGGCAGGATGCACTGGATAGATGTCAATTGTGGCTGCTCCAGAAGGAAGTCTTCCTGACAGAGCTGCCAAACCATGCTTCCAGGTAACAATAATAGGACAATGATAGGAAGAAGTGGAGATCAACCTGATTAGCTAATATGTACTCCCTGACTACAGAGCTGCTGTACTCAAGTCCTTTAGCTGTTCAGATCTCCTGAAGGAGAGGAGCCTGCGGGATCTGGAAAATGTGGCAATTGCTAAGAATTTCATTCTTAGTACCACTGCAAGTGTATTGTTTCTCCCTTTAGTTAGACTATAGGGGCAAGATTTTTCAGTTAGTTTCTAGGAGAACATGTTGGCTAACATGATGATTGTGATTTTGGCCATCACATTTTTCTTCCATATTTCAGCCACTATTTTTGATTTTTACTAGTGTTATGCTATGTTACCCCTTTTTCTCTACCATTCATATATTTATCCTTGTCAGATGACAGTCTTGTGACCCAGTGGCACAGGTGCATGGAGCATGTTGTTGTAGCCCAGAAAGAAAGCACCAGTTTCTCATTTGAGTTACCTTATTTATATCATCCATCAGCCCTGTTTCAGGAAAGAGGGTGTCCTGTGACCTTGGAGTTAGTAATTTGCCTGTTCCTTTGCTGGCAAATATATAGACTGGGTGTTCAGATTAAATCTCCCACGCCCTGTCTAGGATGCCTCATGCTGAATACCGAAAAACTTAGTGGGAAGGTGGAGGAGGCAGCAGGCACATGGCGTCACTTGAAAATTGCACAGGATCTGAATTAAAGATTTGATGCATTAGTATTTGTATAGGCAGCTGTCTCTTGATCTGCTGTCATCATCTTGATGAGACAGGAGAAAATATAATGTGAGGCATCCAGAGAGGTCTTCCAAGAGAGCTCACACTCAAAGAAGCAAATATTTATGATATGTTGGTTCTTCAGAAAGATTTGAATTACACATATAATTTGGACTTTACACACAAGAGACCAAATCAAGACTAACGTGAAGTGAAATCGTCTGAACAGCATATGATGGAAATAAAATGACCATCAACTTTGATCTACCAATAGATTCCTTTTGTGCAAAAACAAATATAGCCTGTACCAGTCATGGTTTTCTTTCACCAGTTCACTTTGCATAATGATTACAGTAACTTTATTAGTACTTCAAGAGTAAATCTTCAGTTCTGTGCTTCTTTCTATAACCCTCTCTTAATTTTTCACATCATTCCTGCATATTAGCTACAGATAATGCACCATTTTCAATGCTAGCAAATAAGCAGATTATGTAATCACTGTACTACACAAATCCAGTATTGCCCTATTCACACAATGTATTAGCACCTTTGGTTAGTATCACACTGGGAACTTTCTGTTCAGTTAACTTTTTCCTGTGACTTCCAAGTTCTTTTGAGAAGAGTGTCCCACCATGAATTATAGCTTACACATTACTAGATATATAACCGAGGTTTAGTTATACTAGAAAACAATTTGCTTTCCTCATTATTTCCTTGATATAGAGCATTGTACATGAATCATCAGCCTTCTTTATCCCTTCAGAATGATAACTTCTATCATGCAAATAAAAAACCAAAAATTATTCAGATAAGGAACTCAGAAAAAATATTTTCACTGAACTCCGGTGTTTGCTATTCTACTTTTGAGATGCCATATAGATATAATTTGTTTATTTTGATTTCACATCCTAATTCCTCAGTAAATGTCTGAGCATGTTCTTCTTTGTGCTCATGAATATACATATATACACCTTGCTAGTGCTACTGATTTACAGACCATGTTTATAAACAATGTGCTGACATGAATATGGAATATAATTCACTCCAGTTCCTTGTACACTGCTTTCAGTGGTCTTTGAAACAGGCTGCTGGCATTAAAGATTTACTGAAGGAATTTGTAATTTAATAAGAATTCTGTGAAATTCCCCCCCAAGCCTAGCCTAGACCGGTGCCTCCTCTAACCAGTGGTGGCAATGGATATGAGCCATCAGTTCTGATATAATATATATTTCTAATTCTATACAACCAAAAAAAAAAAGAGAGAACAAAAGCTTCAGGATGTTGTTGACTTATTTTGTCCAGAGCTAGTTCTGCTCCTGGAAGTCTGCTACAATTTTTCCAGGAGGTTTACACAAAGATTACACAGTGGGTTGACATAATCTATAAACTTCAAGGAACGGGAGACAGGGAGATGATAAGAGGGAATCATACCTAGGTGCATAGTACATTGTTATTTAACTGTTTGCTATTCTAACCTGTACTGATGTACATTCTCCTTGCTGAAATTTAATAGATTCCTTTTGGCTTAGTTGTCAGCTTTTTACAAGTCCCTCTGACCAACAGCTCTGACATTTGCTATATCAGTCACTCTCCTTATATACTAGTAGTCACACATTTGCTGAGGGTGAATTCTATGTTATTATCCAGATCACTGACTAAGATATTGAACACTATTGGTCCCCGTGTTGACCCTTGAGGTATTCCATTTGTTACAGGTCACTGCTGATATCAAGCCAGTGATCATTACCCTTTAATTCTGATGGCTCAGTCAATTTTTACTTGATCATTTATCTTTAGTTGTTAAATGAATTTGTCTAATTTTATGAATATATATTGTAGTTTATGTAAATCCTAGGGTTACATTAGATCAATTCTATGATAACTTCCCACACCCACTGCCTTCTTGTCCTCAGTCACTTCTAAGCATCAATATTCTGTTGAAACACCACTGCCAGAGCCTCTGCAACTGAAAGCGCACAAGGGGTTTCACTGTTGAGAGGTCTGGTGGAGAGATTTTTCTTTAGGGAGTGCAAATAGGAGGACAGATATATTACTATTAAATGGATAGTGCACTGTACATGTTAAATATGTATGAAAAGGACAATATCATGATATCCTGAATAAAACCTACAAATTGAACCATACAGTCTTGAGTGGAGTGCAACCACTTTGCCCTCCCCTGGCAAATTAGCAGACAAAGTGAGTTAGATGAGGTTAAAAATGAGTATGTCCTCTTGTCAAATGATGAAAATATGCACGTTCCTTCATGTCATTACAGTTCTCTAAATCTGAATTCTTTCTCATCTCTGTACTGCTTTTCTTCTCTTCTTGTGTAAAGCACATTCCTGTCATTATCAGCACACCATCCAGCCTTAGGCAGTTATGATTACCATATACCCAGGAAGAAGAAGAATCTTCACTAATTACCAGTACATATGACTTTCTCACTGTTCATCAAGGGTAAATTTTGATACTATCCTTGAATCTTTATAAAACACACAATATGCATTTTATGTTAGGTATTTATTGGAAGACTAGGTCTCCACATCAGATATGCGAAAAGGGGAACAGAAAAGGAAAAAGGTATAAACTCCATGGTACGCTAAATGTATAACTATTGGGAAATAGGTATTTCTATGAAACAGGAAAATGCTTGCTGTTTTGAAAATTATTAATAAATTTTCATTTTTAAATGGCAGAACATAAGAATGGGGACCCTATTTCTTTCCTTTTTCTGCTACTGTTCCTTCCTTCTACATTTTGACCCTAATAACTAGGTCTGTCCCACAGTCCTCAATCCTCAATAAGGATAACATGATCTAAAAGCCAAACCTGACACCAGCTGTGCATGGACATGCAGTACACATCTGCTCCTAAACCAGCCTTTCTCTTTAACCATCAGGATTGAGAAGAAATTATGAGTTATTGTGGCATTCATCATTACACCCAGAGCTGTGAAGCCACTCTTGATGTGGTTGAGATCTTCTCTCACAGTACCAGTAGTGTCTGTGTGCATGAACAGCAGCAGAAAAGAGTCCAAGGCCTGGACAAACTTCAGCAGTCTCTCCATATCATCTGGTATTTGAGCCTCAGGCAAGCAACTAGTCTTAGACAGCAAACAGGACTGGCAGGTGGGGGCCGCAATTCCCCAGAGGAAACAGTCTCCAACTATTACCACCTGCTGCTTTCCTTTGATGTTGACTTGCATTTCAGGCTTGGCTGCCTCTGGTACCACTCTAGATTCGTCTCTCACCTTCAGCCAGGGCCATGAAGCTGTTCTGAAGCTGCAGATCTGCGTCTTTGTGCTCCTACACTTTCTCTAGAGAAAAATAGTCAACTCACAGGACTGGGTGTGTGGCTCTTTCTTCAGTTTGTTACTCTGCTTACATGTGCCTAGTCAACATTTACAGCCTTACATCCAGATAATGCTAAACAAATAACATTTTGATGTAAAGATTGGTTTTGTAGATCTTGTAGGCTTTTTTGGTACGTTACTTTTAAACTAGCTAAAATATGGCACCTTTCTGAAGGACTGGTTATTTTACAGAGTTAGTGAGTGACTAGTTTTAGTCTTCCTTGGAATGAAAGAAACCAATGACACAAAATAGATGAGAACCCAACACCTATCTGAAAAGAGGATGAAGGCTAAGGCTTTCCCTGAGAAATTTCATGAATGGAACTGACATTATGTTAGCAGTTAGAAATCTATTAAAAAAATTGGAGAACTATATATATGAAAACTATAGCTATTTTTGAAATATAAAATAAGGGTTTATGAAATGTTTTAATTCATCATGTTAAGGCTAACTGCTGTTTCACAAGCCCACCATTTTCTCTCTTTTTAGAAATTTAGGGTAAAATAAGGTTGTTTACCACTCCAGCAACACGTCCAAATGAGAGGCTGTTGTTTTTGTTTCCATGTGCTTAAGCATGTCACAGTTACTGTTTGGATTCCATAGAGACAAAATATTCTTAATTTTTCCTTCCTGAATGTGGGTGCATTTATATATAAAGAAAGTCAGGGGATTTGAAAGATGGTTTACAACTAAGCTTTCTAACATACGTTTCCTCTAGCTCTTTGTTAAATCCACACCAAATGCAAAGGAAACTACTAGAACAAATAAACCTATCAGTTAAAAATTGTTTGATCATAACTTCCGAGCAAGAGACAAACTCCAAGTATATGATTCATATGTGTTGTACCTCAATTTACAGAAAAAGGTCAAAGCTCTAGGAAGTTTGTACTGTAATATACGAAACTAATCAAAAAGTGCACTGTTACAATAACCTGCACACAGTAGAGATTTCAGATAGACTACCAAGACATAAGAAAAGAAAGAACAAAAAAAAGAGAGACAATGAACGTACCTAAATTAAACTGTGAAGACAAAAATACTGAAAAAACAACCGAGGAAATATCTGAAGAAAAATGAATGTATTCTTTTAAGTATAATTCTTAATATATTGTATGAGAGTAGATACAATACAAATCTAGAGTCAGGATAAGACAAAAAGCAATGCGTATTGTATAACAAGAATTCAAAAGATTCAGAAGTTTTCTGCTAATACTCTTAAATGATTAAAGCAACCCCATTCCAGAATTACTGGGATTTTTTAATACTGAATTTTCCATGTTTTGGTATTTTCAGTTTGTTGGGTTTTTTTAATATTAAGTATTTATTGAGTATGAGGTTTTAAGTGTTTATTTTCCTGTTATTTCAGAGCTTATTCGTGAGAATTGTTATGTGCCTGCCAGCAGGAAAAACAGATAACAGCTTTTGGGGGAAACATATTAAACTTGGTGCAGTTGTGTAGAGTTTCAGGAAAAACATAGCTGATCTGTATTTTTTTACCTGGATGACTTTTTTCCTAATCCTTGCCTCTCCAATATAGAAGGTTTTAGACTCATTCATTGACAGAAAATCAAGCAGTGGGGTTCTTTGCAGATATCCCAGGTAAATGAGAGTGATCAAGGGTGCAAAATATCTTTTTCTTTGGAACTAGTCTCATTCCTGCAATAGCAATGTTGGGAAAAATTTTTTTTTTCACTAGAATTCCTTTATCATTATTGCTCTTAGATATTATTTTGCAGAAAGGCATATACTATACCATATCCTGTCCCATACTGAGGTATGGGAAAGAAACATTAGGGAAAAAAAAAGAAATTGGTAGTATAACTTTATTCGGTCTTTTCCAATGTCTGTAGGACACTACAGACTTCTCAAAAAGTACTTAACTATTTTAACACCTAACTCTGCCAATAAAAAAAGCCACTTTATTATTTCTTTTTACTTCCAGAACACTAAGTGTGGTGCTTTGGATTAAAGATTAATAACAGAAAACTACAGTTCTTCTACAATTTGACCTTCATTTTAAAAATAAATGCTTTCCTACATGTTAAACCTCGCAGTTCCATTTTTATTTGAACTCACTGTCTTCCATTAATACAGCTGGTTCTGAAGTTTGTCTTCTAGTAAACCCAAGAATTAACTTAGTTCTTCATCCATATTCTAACCACTCTGGCATCAGGAAAAGGACAGTATATGGAAATATATATTCAAGATACGCTTCCTGTTCCTAACTTGAGCAGACTAGTGTTCTTGCTACTAGAATATTTATCATGTTTTTTATTTCTTAGGAATCATACATCATACAGAGAGATTGCCTCTACAATAGCTTGATAATGAGCTGCTAATGAAAGAAAGTTTATTCAAGATAAAATCAACAAAACTTTGAGGCTTCCATAGTAAGTATTAGTAGTGCTAACCTAAAGCCAAAGAAATCAACAGTTAACAGCCATTAAAGATAAAAATATTATTAATATTTTTACGTACTGTATATAATTAAAAATGGGACAGAGAAGTTCAATATTAAAAGAATTTTGTCCTACATCCTTTCTCTTTAAAGTATGTAGGTATTTGCTGTTCAAACTGGCAAACAAATTTTCAGAACATGCAAACACCAAATGAATCATAAACATGCAATTTTTTACAAAATCAGGGCTCAAGGAAAGACGGATGCATATTTTGTCAAGCACAAAACACCCTTCTAATATCCAAATGAAAAGGCGCTTCATAGCATCGAGAATTATAATGACTGGCTTGTGAAACTAATGACAGACTTTAAAATAGATTTCTTCAAGGTTAATGAATTTAGATTCCCATATCCAAAACCTTCCAGGCAGTAAAATTCGCCCACTTTGAAACGCTATTTGTGTGATATTTCTGAATGTTCACCTCAGCACAAAATGCTGCATTATATATTTCAAAATAAAACCCATATTTTTCTGTGGTACGCAATATACAAAGAACAGTCTCTGTAACAGCCTGCAGGCAAAATTTCAAGGTTTAAAAAGCAGCCTCTAGAGAAGCTTAAAAAGATGACGAAGTCAATTAAGTTATAAGAAATCTTTTATTTTTATGAAGAGGGAACATATTAGGAATTTTATTATCAGTCAGTGCTGTAGTGCACATTTCTCCTTTGCAATTTAGAAATTCTGAATTCTGTTGCAAACGAACTACTGCAGTTCAAACAACTGAGATGCTCCTTAGAGAAACACTATGCAGGGCTTTCAGTCTCTGTTGAAAAAAGAAATGTATCTTAATTTAGAGGCTGAAGCCTACTCCAAACTGTTTTATTACTTAGACCTTGATAAATATCTTACAAAAAGATTTTATTGTTAGCAAGAAGCAAGGCATTTCAGACAATGCATAAAATTGCCTACTGAACTCAAAGTAGGCTGCATCTTTGAAATAATCAATTCAAAATGCAGTACAGAATGTACAGTGATAAATGAAGCAGTCAGAGACCGTCGCAGGTGCCTCTAACTGAATGACAAAGCACAAGAAACCTTCCACAGATGTTGAAATTATGAGGGAGCAAAGCAGGTGCTTAAATCCTATTTACTAAAAATAGAAACAATCATCAAGTTAGAAAAGGATCCTACATTTCATATGTCAAGCTCAACCTGTGCTGTGCTGTGCAGTACTCCACCGTTTTATGATCAGCCTAGCACTTCACATTTTGGTCCATAATGATGCATGTGCTCTAGATTTTACAAGTTAGGGAAAGATTCACACTGCATTAAAAAGTCTTGTTAAAGACTTTTTAAAAAAATAAGCATATTTAATATGCCTACAAACACTAAGTTTTCTATTCTATTAACATTTCTCTGTATTTTTCTCTGTTAAAAGTTAGTAATATCTGGGAATAAAACATTTTGTTAATTCTGACATTTAAAAACAAGCTAAGATCAGCATTGAAATACAGACGAGAGACACATTATAGTCACTTAATAATTGTACTGATCTATTAGCGGTATATCAAGCTTGTTTTCACTGTGTTAAGAGGTCTCTCAGGGATACTGTGCACGCTTTATGAAAAGCCCTTTTTTCTCTCTTCAAATCACATTTTCAACAATTCAAGACCTTACCTTGTAACTTTCATCCATCTAAACAAAAGATCACGATGAGCCCTATGACATCTCTGGGAGATAAAAATCAGGGCAATAATTTTGTGAGATGTTTGGGTTGCTAATATGTTATCCCTTGTCACTTATTCCATCTACCCTACTTATGCTGCAAATACATGTAATTATTAGGAGCTGCTATCACACTTTCATCTTGCTTTAATTATATAGGAATACAGGAAAATTCATATATATTCACATATGTGTATATATGAAAAATCCCTTAATACAGACAGTATTTGTCAATCTGTTTTTTGTATCTTAGCCTTTTCAGGTCTTTTTGGTTTCATTATATGCAGCAGTAGTAGCATTACAGAAAAGTATAAGCAAAGTAAGTCCCACTAAGCGGTTACTAACTTCCTTGTTCAACAGAAGAATGATGGATACTAGTCTGGGACGGTCTTAATTGATTTTTCACTTATGCTAGATCTTTTCTGTGGGATTCTAGCCATTTTTAGTTCTGCACTTTTGTGAGGTTGGATTAAGGAAGGACATTTTGTAATTTTACAGCCCTATCAAATATTCTTCATAATTTTACAGCTTTGGATAAAAAATTTTGCTCTGCTTGATATATAACTTGGACTTGGAACAAAAACTCTGGCAGAAACTGTTATTGCCTTTGGAAAGCAAAACCCCAGAGAACCAAATGATAAGGAGGAAACTGCCTTGCAGAAATTTTTCTTTATGTGGACGTTTAGTGCATTGGTTCATAGAATGACTCATGTTTAGATAGATGAAAAGACAACAGCAGGCTGACAGAGAGGAACAGAAAACATGTTACAACAGAAACATTTCAATGTCACTAATGCTCTTGATATATTTAGAAGAATTTAAAAAAGCCATTTTAGATACAAAATCAGTATGTACTGTACAATCCAATAAAATTTCACTGACAGTACCAGCTCTAGGACATACACTGAAAAAGATTTTTTTTTTTTTTTTTACAGTTTAGGCTGTTTTTTAGAGATTTTATATCTATGTCTTTGCTGAAAAAAATATTTTCTAAGAACTGCAACTTTTGTAATGCTGAATGACTTTACCATAAAAGTGATTTAAATTAGGCTTATGAGGTATTTGAATATTTAGTTAATTTATTATTGAGAAGAATATGTCAAACTTTTGTTGACTGATAGTTATGTATATATGATGTAGAATGCATGGAACCATAGGAAGGATTATTTCTAAATTAAGTTGGCAAGTACTGGGGTGCATTAGGAAGAGCTTTGCCAGCAGGTTGAGGAAGATGATCCTGCCCCTCCTCTCAGCCCTGGTGAAGTGCATCTGGAGTGTTGTGTTCAGTTCTGGGCTCCTCCATACCAGAGAGACATGGGGCTCCTGGAGAGGAGGGAACAAAGGTGATTAAGGAAATGGAGTATCTCTGTTATGAGGAAAGGCTGAGGGAGCTGGGCCTGTTCAGCCTTGAGAAGAGACTGAGAGGGGACCTCATCAATGTCTGTGAGAAGGGTGGGTGTCAGGAGGATGGAGCCAGGCTCTGCTCAGTGGTGCCCAGCAATGGCACAAGAGGCAACAGGCAGAAATTGATACACAGGAAGTTCCACCTGAACTTATTTGCTGTGCAGGTGATCAAGCGCTGGAAAAGATTGCCCAGAGAGGCTGTGGAGTCTCCCTCACTGGAGATATTCAAGACCTGTCTGGATGCAATCCTGTGCAACGTGCTCTAGGAAGAGCAGAGAGTCTGGACAAAATGACCCACTGTGGTCCCTTCCAACCTTACCCATGATTCTGCAATCCTGTATTTTTGAAGTGGTAAGCATAAGAATATGAAAATGTTGCTATGTTTTAATAATTGAATAAATATATACCTAAATCTCTTTTTCTTAGCTTAAAATAATATTAGTCATTTTATAATAAGCAAACCTACTGATCCAGAAGTTAATTGGACTTGTCTAAGAAATAAGCTAAATTCAATGACTCGTTTCAGCTGATGGCCTGCAAAAATTAGGGGTAATATTTTGAAAAAATCAAAATATTTTACTTTCTCAATAAAATTACTCAATTTGGAAATACCAGTATGTTTTATTTTTACATTCTGAAAATGAATCTTTTTATGTTTTTACTTTCTTCTCTATAGAAATAGAAAAAACAAACAAAAACACAGGAAGGAAAAGAATGGGCTAAATAAATTCTGAAATATTTTGTTCTATAGTAGATAGTTTCTAGAATACATATGTCTTGCTAAAAATAAATTCATGCATACAGAACATGGTTTGTGTTGTACTGAAGCAACTAAGAGATTATTTAGAAATATATTGTTTGGTCTTAGAATATATTGGGGTCTTAGAATTATCCTGACTTGTACTCTGAATAATAACCCCTTATATCACACACCAGCTGATCATAGGATTGGAAAGGTTTACCATGGTCATCAAAGCAATTATCACTGATGGAAACAGAAAAAATATAAACTTTTTAAAAGGTCATTGCTTCTTACTCTTTTATCAATAAAGTTAAAAAAAAAAGGCAAGGAGATTTACATAATCAAACTCTAAACAAGGTTTAGCAGATATTATTATTTGGTTTTATAAACTTCTTTATTATCTCCTCAGCCACAACATGAAAATATTTATGTATTTATTTTGAGTGTATATTTATACACTCAAATTCCCACCAGTTAATTGCTGTTTAGACAGCACAAGGGCAATAACCACAGTCTGTAGAGGCCAAACACTAGTTTATTATCCAGCTTCTTCAAGAATTCCCTCCCTACTAATGAAATAATTCCTCCTTTCTTATGAATCCCTCCTCCTACTCTTCTATTAGAAATTTTCCACTATCCCCTTCCCTAAAAAGCAGACGTCTCTCCTATCCTTACACTGGAGGCAGGCTTGTTGGTCTTGCCCTTCTTTTCTGAAGATAATGGCTCAACCAAGGCAACACTCAAACCAGATGTGCACAGTTTTCATAGAACAAAACTACTGTATATTATTCAAAAATATCTACCAGACCACCTGTTCAGAAGCAAGAGAAGCTCTATAAAGCTCCTGAAAGTGTCTAGGTCACTTCCAGTGATTGAGAACTTGGGCTTCCTGCCCAGGAAACTTAGGGAAGTGGTGACTAAACTAAAAAAATACTGATTTCTCTGTTGAAGCTGGAATCTTTATAAGATCATTTATTGATGATGAAATGTTATGTATCTTCCCACCCTTTTTATGACATACCCGTACAATTTAGAATCTTTTACATTCAAATAGAGCTAAAGAATTACGCAAGTGATGTAGTTCTCTCTTCGTAAATGAGGACTACCTCTTATAACATTAACAGTAAGCCACCTAAGTGTTAGTCTTCATTAGCTGCTATGTGCATACAGCCAAAAGATGATAGATATTATCAGAACACATGTCTTTGTCAAGGCAAGGAAGCCACCCTTATATCAGGTTACCTGTACTATTTCTGTATCAAAGTTCTACATACCAATGGCAGTTTCATTTCAACAAGGTGGTAATACCCCTCTAAAATTCACATCTAGTGGCAGGAAAAAATCTCTCAGAAAACAAAAGTTTAAGGTTTTGCACTGCTGATGAATAACAACCAAGCCTATGTTTTAGATTATAATAAGGCATAAGTCTGGTTCAGCATAAATAGACCTATGTCAAAGATTTGACAGCATAATATTGAGTTTGAGAAGCATTTGGCATTGGAGGACTGATTATTGAAAGGAAGGAATATACTTGTTGTTTATTTTTGAAGGACCTTAAGTAGCATTTCTCAGTTAAAAATATCTTAAAGTTCAATAATATGAAAGTCTTCTACTGTTGAGGAAAACATCTGGTGCAGGTAGCTCAGTTTGCAGTCTGCAGATTGAGGTGCAGATTGAGATGTAGGCTGGGGAGTCCAAGACAAGAGGCTGTAAATTACCAACTTTTGGGATAACTAAGGGCATGAAGACAGGTGGTGACAGCCACGTGGATGGACACTGGGAGACACAGGAGGTGCACAAGACTCAGGAGGTAGAGCCAGACTTACATGCGCTTGAACTGTGAGGGTATAAAAGCCCAGGGGCTCCTTCGTCGGGGAGCCCTCCTCAGAGGCACCAGCTCAACTGTTTCTGTGCTACTGCACTGTGAATAAATTGCTTTATGGAACAAGACATCTGAGACTATGCCATGGGAAAGCTGCGGTGGAATGAGTAGGAAACCTGGTCTGACTGTGTGAGTGGGGTGTGTAGGGAGACAAGCGAGGAGCCTGTCAGGTCACTGGAGCCACCCGCTGTGACAGGTCCCAGCAGATCAAGTCTCTGGCATTGTGTGTGATTGCCAGAGTCTTGTGAAAGATCAGACTAGAAAGTTACCTTAACAATAGTTAATTAGAAAGTTATTCTTGCTATGTATGAGTGTAAATGCTTTATTCAGAAAGATTTACCAAATGCCATATGTAGAAATGTAGGGTTTCAACCAAGTAATAGTATTTTTCTGAAAAAAACCCTCAAACTTATATTCTATGCATATGACTGGTAAATTCATGCCCTCTGTCACTCTTTTCTTACTTCTTTTCTGCTTCTCCTTTCACTAAAAGACAACTGACCTAGAACTATATTGATCCTTCATTTCTCAGCAAAGAGGAACGTAGAACTCATCAGCTTTGACAGTGATCTTACTGCTCTAAATCTTTCTTGTGAGAAGATCCATAGCTTTTATCCATAAGAAACTGAAAGTTCTTTTTATATTTGTTTGGGGGTTATTTAACTTGTTTTAAAACACAATTTATGTAGTTCAATATGTATATATGTAACTATATATGTTTCCTATTTGAACTGTTACAGGAAATATCATTCAAATCTATGGCCAGAAATATCAAACTGCTGAATACTGCAAATTTCTTGCAAAAACACTTCCATGTAAAGAATATATTTTCTCGTAATGAAAGCGGATTTCACAAACCTGTGTGAATACTACCATATGAAAAAATAAGTAAATTAATATAACTGTGAAAAATTTTTTCAGGTCATTCAAAAAAAATCTTTCTTTTTTGAATATAATCACCTAAGTGGAGCAACATAATTTGAATATTTAGTTATTTAGTTAACATAACTTATATTATTATTTTTTCCCAGACAAATATATCAGTAGTTTTGTTCAGTAACAGGCGTGTTGATTTAAAAAGTTTCTTAAAAATACATCCTTGTTATTCCATTTAAATATTTTGTTCCAGACGTCATTCCTTCTCTTTCCCTGTGTTTTTAATGATATTAAATCCCAAGATTTGATCTGTAAGCAGCAAACAAGAGTGATTGCCATTATGTTAGCCTAGCCACAGTGATCAAACAAAGCTACTTATCTTCACTGATCTTCTGCCTCTGTCCACAACTGCTGCATCACTATGACCAGTTCCTTACCTTTGTTATATTGCTTGTTTGCCTTTTCTCCCCTCAGATAAATGGCAGGGAGCTCTACTAGGACTAAAATAATGATGTTCTGTAAAAAAATATAAATCTGTGCTTCCACAGCACAGAAATTATTAATAAAATTGTCAAAATTAACCTAGTCCAGATATTTATCCTTATTTTCAATTAGATAAATTGGACTGGGCAAGATATGACAATAAAGTTCAAATTCTTGTGCAAGACACACTCCTTCTGAGAAAGTGTGCAGGCTGAAAAAGACAACTCTGGGAAATAAAATAAAAGATTTCCTTCTCATTATTTGCAAAGCTGTACTTTAAATAGAAAAGTGTTTTAAATGTGTTGGTAATTAAACAATGAAGTGTAAAACTTCTGCAAATAATCAGGCCATTTGACTACATATTTACTCTATCTGTGTGGCTAGCACCAAAGATCGTATGCCCAATCCATCTATAAAATCTGTATGAGATATTTTGTTTTACTATTTGAAATATGTTATGCAGACCATTGAATGCAAAACATTCAAACAGCGGGGGACACTTTCAGTCCTGTGGAACCCCACTATTTTTTTTAATTTTTTTTTAAAATTATTATTATTTGCTTGTCAGTAAGACACACAACCACAAAGACAGCTTAAAAAGAGTTATTTTGGACCTAATTCCCTAGTGTTATATTCTGGCACTGCCATTGCACCTCTAAAAGGCACGTTTACTATGGCAAGAGCCAATTAAATTCAGAAAGAGATTCCTAGTTATTTTGTTATGGTTTAGATCAGGCCCATCAAAGGTCATAATAGTATGTGGTATCTCACCCCCTTCTTTCAGTGATTTACTGTCATCAGTAGTTATACATGCAGTTATACATTTAAATATTGCTCTTTTAAAACTAAGACAGTATTTTCTTGCTGTGGACATGCTCTAGGTTCCATTTATTCCATTAAATAATTCGATGGCATTTCCTTAAGGAACATCTGTAAAACCTCTGTTTCTTTGGTTATCTACAACACAGTTCTCACTTCCCTTTCCCCTTCCCAGGACGAGATTGCCTTCATCAGTATCACAAAAGTGCACTTTGCATGTCAAATACCCTTGCAGCTGGATAGGTCAAACTGCCAAAGAGACACCACCTGCTGCTTTTTTATAGACTTGCTCAGTACAGAAGGTCATAACTACTTTTCAGGTGAATTGAACCCTAAGGGCTCAGTAAAAATTTGTACCTTAACTCCTCCTTGAAAGGACAAGGAGATGGAGATGGTGGGGGAAGCAATTTTAATCTGTGCAGGACTATTTCAGGAAAAATAAAAGAGACCCTTAATGATGATTATTCATACAGTATTAATTACCCAATCTGAAGCCTGTTTTACACTACTGTCTGTTAATATTAAGCAGGGTTTCCAACTTTTGTTTCAAAAACTACTCTGAATTTAGTTTGCTTCAGGCATTCCTTTTCTATAGTTTAACTGCGCTTCCTGAACTATAAGCATTTGTGAACATATATTTACATATATTTAAAGTGACCTTAATAACTTTCTTCTTCACCTACCAGTTTTACAAAGTTGTAAACTGTACATTGCTGTGAAATTCAATATCTAAGAAAGCAAAAATTGAAACAAATTATCAATGAACTGCAACCTGACGGCAAAAAGAAATATATTGTGACTTCTATAGCTGGCTAAAAAATGTCTGAACACAGTCCCTCACCTCACTCCAACCTATTTGTTTGTCTTATCTTTTAATAAAATACTATGTACTAGATGGCAAGCTCTTGCATAAGAATTAATATTTATACCAATTTTCTTAAACAGCCTGCAATCATTTCTCACTAAGCTGTCTCTAAAAGGTATTGAATATACTATCTTATTGCATGTTTTATGAACATGAATGAAACCCCAGACTATTCTGTTTCTCCTCTCCATTCCTTTTCCCCTCAATATGAAGTCAGAGATCATAGAATCATGGAATGATAGAATAGTGTCATGGTTACAAAGTACAAGCTCCTGTTTCCCTGGAGGTTTCTGAATCTGCATGGATTAAAAAAAATACAGTCTGTGAAAAGTGTTAGGAAGGAGAGAACTTCATGGAGAAAGCATATCAAAGTAGATATTTAATTTTTACAAGATTAAATTTTGGAGGGAAGTCATTGTGTGACTTGCCCAGGTTACACTGACAAGGCTCACCTGCTTGCCTTTTTTTTGGCATAATGAAGAGATATGAAAAAAAGGGACCAAGAAGCCTTAAATCTTAAAACTTTTGGTATGCAAAAGCATGTCTCCAAAATGGATGTGATGTGGAAATTTAAAACTCTCATAAATGTCCATAAAACTCAGTCATCATACTCACTGGTATACTAGAAAGCCTTAAAAGCATCTGGTACTTCTTTTATAATCAAGCTTTTATATATGAAGAGTAATTTAACTGTCTTCACAGCACTTCTCCCTCCCAAAACAATGACAGGAAGAACACATTAGACTTACTTCTACAATATTCTTTCTTTTGCAGAAATCGCTAAGAGCTGCAACCGTTTACCATCTCCAAAGAACAGCTTATTAAAGTACACAGTGCTACAATAAATTAAAGCTAGTGAAAGGAAAGTGCTCAAAGATGTGAAAAAAGAAAGATGATTCCTAGTTAGAAAAAAAAAAATCACAGAAAACCAATATGAAAATATGCTAAGGAATTAAAATCTTTTGCTTTTTCAAATGGGAGAATAACATCCACTAGAAAAATACGACATACTTTTTAGATTGATTAGTTTGAAGAAGGACCTGCTGATATGTTGCTGTAATTTCACATGTGAAGCTTACTGAATGCTCTTAAAAGAGAGCAAATTTTCCAAAAACAGAGAGAACAAGAATTTTTCAATGTTCTTTTCCTCACTACTTGAAACCATCCGATGAAATTTTAGATTAATGAATTTATGCATTTGTTTTTGATATGGAGATATTTGAAGGTTTTCTCAATTTTCCATATTTCCTCGAGATATATCTTTAAAATATTATTGGAACACTAGCAACTTCAAAACAGTAACTAGCATAAGAGGTTTCACAGTCTCTTCTGTATCTAATTGCCTCTAAATTTCCATGGGTTACGAATCACTCCATGACCAGATCTGCTTAAAGAGACATTTAGTTTGTCACCTTGTTACATACACAGACATATATACACACACTCCACACACCATTTCAAAAGCTGTCACACTATTACTAATAATTAACTATTATTAAGTAGCAAAGAGCAATAACATGCATTTCAGATGTTACTTCCATTGTAATATTATTGTTTAAAAGCTTATCTTGCTAAGATTATTAAGTGTATGTAGACTTAAATTACTGTGTTGCATAAATAGGTGTAGTATAGAAGCAGATGACCTATCACCCTTTCTTGGTTTCTTTTTCTTTGATTTTTAAAATATTTTGACCTAAATTCCTCTATTCTAGGTTTTTGAGAAGCCAGAAGCCCTAAAACATCTTTCTTTCTACAATATGCTAAATTAACATCTTACTTGCTTTGCAACCAATCCCTGTTAAAATTTTAAATATATATATATATATATATATATTTGGCTTTCTGTAAGTATTTAGAAGATTACTATTTCTTTCAGTGTTATTTACTAAGAGAAAAATGCAGCCTAAAACCAATTTCATAATTTTACTAGCATATTGAAAGTCCTACTGAGTTTTACATGCAAAACAGTCTCATTTAATAATTACTTTCTCAATGTCCACAAATCTTTTCTCATATAGGTTGAAAATCCAACAATAAACATTATGAATCAGGCAGGTTCCAGCTTTCTCTACAATGCTTCATTGCAATGTTGTTAAGATACAAACTGTAAAATTTGCAAACATAAACCTTGGAATGCATCACAAAAGGTATTCTAGGGCATTAATATTAAGGCATATTCATACCTCCTCCAAAATAAAATGTATCATCTAGTCACTTAAATTCATACTTAGACTTACAAGAATGGAGAGATTGGCTTTGCTTGTAACACCAAAAAAAATGGGCTGAAAGAATAAGCTTTACATGCAAAGAGGCATAGATAATTAGATAATTTTACACTTTTTTCGGAGATACATAGAAATGCTA
>WBMZ01009852.1:0-28469 GCA_013400975.1 Atrichornis clamosus
GGGGTCTGGATCTCACGGTGGGAAGCCCAGGATCACGGGAGGCGGGGCTGGGATGGGGGGACAGGCCTGAGATGGGGGTAGGCCCCAGGGGGGGAGACAGGCCTGGGGTTGGGGGGAGACGTGGGGGGCGCTTGGGAGCTCAGGCCGGGCAGGAATTTGGGGTGTGGGGGGCGGCTTGGGGTGCGGAGAGGCCGCATCAGGGAGGGGAAGAGGAACTCAAGAGGTGCGGTGACACAGCGGTGGCCCTGGGGCCGTGGCACATCTGGGGAAGGGGGTGAGAGGCACTGGGGGTGGGGCAGTTTAGGGGGTGAGGTTTGGTTTTGGGGGCGCTGGGGAGGGCCAGGAGTCCGTCGTCGGCTTAGCTGACCCACTGTTCCCCCGACAGCTGCCCAGACTGATCCCTCTGCCGCTGGCCCGGGCATGCCGGGCTGAGGGGGCTGCTGAAACCTCCCTGAGCTCGTCCCCGTCCTGTCCCACACCCCGCTGCTGCCATGGCTGACACGCTGGAGTTCAACGAGATCTACCAGGAGGTGAAGGGGTCCATGGTGAGCAAGGGGGCACAGGGATGGCCCCAGGGGCACTTCTAGGGCTGGAGCATGTCGGGGTGTGGGTTTGGGGAACGAACCCCGTGTGCTGAGGAGGGTGTGGGGGCTGAATCTGTGGATTGTTGGGGGTCCCCTTGTCCTGCCTGGGGGACTGCACCCGCAGGGGCTGTGGTTTCCCCCAGGGTTCCATGGGGCCGAGCCCCCCTTATGCCCAGCTCTCCCGCAGAACGATGGGCGGCTGCGGCTGAGCCGGCAGGGCGTCATCTTCAAGAACAGCAAGACGGGGAAGGTGGACAACATCCAGGCCTCGGAGCTCGCTGAGGGCGTGTGGCGGCGCGTGGCGCTGGGGCACGGCCTCAAGCTGCTCACCAAGAACGGCCACGTCTACAAGTATGACGGGTTCCGGGAGTCGGTGAGTACCTGTTCCTGGCTGGCATCTCCTTGTCCCTGTCCTGCATCCAGCTGTGCTCCCTGTGTTTCCATGCCCGAGGGCTGCACAACAGTGATGGTTCCTGATGGATGTTCCCTCCCTCTCACCCAACTCAGGAATTTGACAAGCTCTCAGATTTTTTCAAGGCCCACTATTGCTTGGAACTGGCGGAGAAGGATCTGTGTGTGAAGGGCTGGAACTGGGGCACGGTGAGGTTCGGAGGTGAGTCCTGGTGCTGCCGTGCCAGGGACAGCTCGAGGCCGTAGGGTGGGATGTTCCCACCAATGTGGGTGTTCCTGCTGCCCCAGCTGTCCCCTTGGGAGCAGCTGCTTTCTGGAGGTTTCCTTGGGGAGAGCCAGGACATTTGCCATCCCAGGAGAGCCTTGAGTCCCAGGGGGGTGTGCTTGGTGTGGAGTCTGCATGTGTCTGCTTGTTCCTGAGGGAGCCAGGGGAGCTGGTGGATGTGCCCCCAGCTCAGAGACCAGGACACATGGGGACAAACACTTCATTTTTTTACATTTCTGATCAGTGTCAATTTCTAGGAAGGCAGCCAGAAGGGAGAAAGCCTGGAGACTTGGGAGGGTCGGAATGGAGTGGGGAGAGCAGAGGCATTGCTGGATCTTGGGAGAGGAGTGAGACTGTGGCTAGAGACTGGATCTGGGGGCACAGATCTGAGCTGGCTGTGATGTCCCCTCAGGGCAGCTGCTGTCCTTCGACATCGGGGAGCAGCCAGTATTCGAGATCCCGCTCAGCAACGTGTCCCAGTGCACGACGGGCAAGAACGAGGTGACGCTGGAGTTCCACCAGAACGACGATGCCGAGGTGTCGCTCATGGAGGTCCGGTTCTACGTGCCGCCCACCCAGGAGGACGGCGTGGACCCCGTGGAGGTGCGTGAGGCTGGGGCAGGGCAGGGGGTGGCAGAGAAGGACCTTTCATGACCCCTCCCCTCGCAGGCCTTCGCCCAGAACGTGCTGTCCAAGGCGGATGTGATCCAGGCCACCGGAGATGCCATCTGCATCTTCCGGGAGCTGCAGTGCCTGACGCCGCGCGGGCGCTACGACATCCGCATCTACCCCACCTTCCTGCACCTGCACGGGAAGACCTTTGACTACAAGATCCCCTACACCACCGTGCTGCGCCTCTTCCTGCTCCCGCACAAGGACCAGCGCCAGATGTTCTTCGTGGTGAGCGGGAGTAGAGCAGCCCTCCCCTGGGAAAGGGGATGGGGGTGGTTCGGGAGGTTTCAGGTTGTCACCTCTCTCTCTCTTTCCAGATCAGCCTGGACCCCCCAATAAAGCAAGGCCAGACGCGCTACCACTTCCTGATCCTGCTCTTCTCCAAGGATGAGGACATCTCCCTGACCCTCAACATGAATGAGTGAGCTCCCCCGCTGCCAGGCCACTTCCCAGGTCTCCTTCCTGGATCCTGAGGGAGGTACTGACCCCCTGAACCCTGTTCTCACCTCTGCTCTCCCTCCCTCCATGCAGGGAGGAGGTGGAGAAGCGCTTTGAGGGGCGGCTCACCAAGAACATGTCGGGGTCCCTCTACGAGATGGTCAGCCGGGTGATGAAGGCCCTGGTGAACCGCAAGATCACCGTGCCCGGAAACTTCCAGGGGTGAGTGGCTGCATGGCCAGCCCCTATCTTTGTCCTTCATTCCCATGGCCAGGGGGAAGGGGCTCTGTGTGATTTGTGTCAGGGGAGGAGGGCCTGGCTGCCAGGGCTGGGCATGGGGAGGGTGTTTGTCCTCACTGACAGCAGTGTTTGTCCTGCAGGCACTCTGGAGCCCAGTGCATCACCTGCTCCTACAAGGCCAGCTCGGGGCTGCTGTACCCACTGGAGAGGGGCTTCATCTACGTGCATAAGCCCCCCGTGCACATCCGCTTCGACGAGATCTCCTTTGTCAACTTCGCCCGCGGCACCACCACCACCCGCTCCTTCGACTTCGAGATCGAGACCAAGCAGGGCACCCAGTACACCTTCAGCAGCATTGAGAGGTGGGTGTGGGGCGTGGGGCCAGCCTGGCTGTGCCCACTGGTGCTCCCTGGCACCCCCAGCCTGACCCTCCACTCTCCCACAGGGAGGAGTACGGGAAGCTCTTTGACTTTGTCAATGCCAAGAAGCTGAACATCAAGAACCGAGGGCTGAAGGAGGTACCAGCCACGCGGGGCCGGGCTCGCACCCGCTGGCGCCAACGCTGCCTTCTCCCAGAATCCAGCTGCTTTTCCCTCCTTTTTTCACCTCTCTTTTCTCTCCTTGCCCTTTAGAGGAAAAAGGTCCGTGCGATATCCCTTCCTCTTTCTCCTCCTCCTCCTCCTCCTGGTGCAGGTTTCCTGTGCATGGCCGTGGTGGTCTCTGACTAACCCAGTAATCGCAGCGTGGTGTGCGAGGGCCCCCCTAACCCCCATAACTGCTCTGCTCCTCTCTCTGGGGCCCTGATGAGGGGAAGGAGGGGACACGGATGTCTGTCCCTTGCCCTGTGCATGCCCAGGGGCTGTGTTCACCCAGGGGCTGTGTTCCAGAGGGGTAGTGTGCCTGGGGACACAGGGAGCAGCTCTCATCCCGTCTCTCCGCAGGGAATGAAGCAGAGCTACGACGAATACGCTGACTCTGACGAGGACCAGCACGACGCCTACTTGGAGAGGATGAAGGAGGAGGGCAAGATCCGGGAGGAGAATGCCAATGACAGCAGTGATGGCTCTGGGGAGGAGACAGGTGAGGGCTGGGACTGTGAGGGGCTGTCGTGGTGCTCCAGCTCCTTCTCGCCATGATGATCCAATGCATTGACTCCTCATCTTCTTCTCTAGATGAATCCTTCAACCCTGGAGAAGAGGATGATGATGTGGCTGAAGAGTGAGTAAAGGCTGGGCAGGGCTCTGTCCAGAAGGCCCTAAAGAAGTTGTTCGGGGTTTTTGTGGGGCAGTGTGAGCATTGAGGGACGCTCCCAGCACAACTGGGATCACGTGGATTTGGGAACGTACAGCCCTGGATTTGGGAATGTTGAGCAGTGGAGGCAATTGCGAGCTCGCTGCCTTGTAACGTCATTAGGCAGTATGAGAGAGTTCTGAAAGGGATCAAGGCCTCCTGGAGAAGCCTGGGCTGCTCTGTCCAGGAAAGAGAGCAGCAGGAGGAGGATTAAAGGCCCGAGCTGGGGTGACGGTGTGTGGGAGTCATGGGGGAGCTCGGAGCTGAGCCCTGGCGCCACGACATCTCCGAATGTCCAGGAATCGGAACACGATGAGTCGTGTTTGTGGAAGGCGACTCCCCCGAGGGCTGTTAATGCGAGCACAGCAGCTCCAGCTCGGGAAGTCTCAGGGCTGTGGGTGTCTGGGGACAGGTCTGAGGTTGGTGCTCCCCTGCAGGTTCGACAGCAATGCCTCGGCCAGTTCCTCCAGCGGCGACGGCGACAGCGACCGTGACGACAAGAAACCGGCCAAGAAGGCCAAGATCGTCAAGGACCGCAAGCCCCGCAAGAAGCAGCCGGAGGTGAGGGGTTACTGCAGAGCTGTGGGAGCAGGACCTGCTCCTGGAGCAGGGTCAAAGCCCCACCTGAGCTGCCTCACCTCAGCCTCTGCAGCACTTGCCGGTGCCCTGGCCAGAGCTGTTGTCCAGGCCCAGTGTTGCTGCCTCCAGATGAGTCCAAGCTGAGCCTCTTCCAAGGGCACATTGTTCCCGTGCCCAGCCTATCCTGGTTCTTGTTGTGACCCGCCAGCCCCTCTCCCAGGGGTGCAGCTGGAATGCACGGGGGTGCAGAGGCGAGCTGAGCCCAGTCCCGAGGTGTTGGGTGAGGGCTGCATTGGGGTTCCATGGGTGTTGTCCACCTCCCAGAGCAAGAAGGGGAAGGACCCCAACGCTCCCAAGCGCCCCATGTCGGCGTACATGCTCTGGCTGAATGCCAGCCGGGAGAAGATCAAGTCGGACCACCCTGGCATCAGCATCACCGACCTGTCCAAGAAGGCTGGGGAGCTTTGGAAGGCCATGTCCAAGGAGAAGAAGGAGGTGAGGGATGGGGGGCCCAGGGCAGAGCTGGGCCTGGTATGGGAGGGGAGGCTGGACATGGGAGATGCTTTCTTGCTCCTGGGAGCCTGGAGCTTGGCAGATGGGGAGCTGGGAAAGGGAAGGAACACTGGTGAGCATTGGGTGATCAGAAGTGGGAGCGGGTGGGTGCTGGAGGATGGTGGAGGAGGAGGGAAGGCCTCGCTGACCCCGCGCTCCGGCTGCAGGAGTGGGATCGGAAGGCGGAAGACGCCCGGCGGGACTATGAGAAGGCCATGAAGGAGTACAGTGTGGGCAGCAAGGCCGACAGCCACAGGGGGTGAGTGTGCTGGGCAGGGGGCTGGCAGGGCTTGGCCCCCCAAAATCAGGCTGTTCCCTGGCCTTCCGAGGGCTAGGGAGTGAGCAGTGGGGCCGGTGGGCTGCCAGCCAGGTAAAACCGCTCCTCTCCCCTCTGCCCACCCCACCCATGCAGGGAGAGGTCAAAGAAGAAGAAGAAGAAGCAGGAGAAGCAGGTGAAGGGGAAAGGGGACAAGAAAGGTGCCACCTTCAAGTCCTCGTCCTCCAAGTCCCCAGCCAAAAGCATGAGTGACAGCTTCAAGAGCAAGGAGTTCGTGTCCAGCGACGAGAGCTCCTCGGCAGAGAGCAAGAAGGAGGTAGGAGTCCCAGATGGGGGAGGGCCTGGCCCCTCTTCCCTGGGGAACATCCCAGTGGTTTCTGCTGGAGAAGCTGGGTCCTTCTGGTACCTCATGTCTGTGGTACACAGATATCTCTTGGGGGTATCCCCAAGTCCCCAGTATCACACTGTCCCTGGGGTGGGGGCACAGACCTGGGGGAGTGGGGGCCATTCCCCTCTCTGTCTCCCACTGACCTCCTTGTGCCCTGCCTGCAGGACTCAGAGGACGAGGGGGCTGCCAGCCCGCCCCCCAGCTCGGAGGACTCTGCGTCCGGCTCGGATTAGCCCCATCCCGGCTGGCTCCAGGCTGCTTTCCAGGTCGGGAGAGGACTGGGCGGGCCGGCCCCGCAGCAGGGACCGGGATCCTGGGCTCTGGATGGCTCCCACCAGGGAGCAGGGCTAGGTTCCCCCATCACCCTCAGCACCCCGTGCCCAGCTGGGGGCACAAGACCTGGTGGTGGTGATGGGAGGTGCTGGAGGCTCCTCAGTCCCTCAACCTTGTTTTCCGTCAATTTATTTTTTCTAAACACTCGGGTTTCTTTCCTTTTCTTTCCTTCCCTCGTTGGTTTTTTTTTTTGGTGTTGTTTTTTTGTATTTTGGGTCCGTTCACATGGCAACTCGGGTTGAATAAAAAAAAACCCCACTGATGGTGTTTGTGTGGGTGCGGGGCTGGCTCCCCCCATCCCTCCTTCCTTCCTGCAGCCATCCGGGAGCTCGTTCCCCTCCTTGAACCGCTTCCAGGGCTGACTTCACTCTCTCCCCACTCTCCATTAGCGGCCCCCAGCCCCTGCTCAGCCATCAGGGCTCCTAATTACGGCCCCTCGCTCGATCCTGATGCCATTTGGGGGTTTTTCGACCTCCCTCATGAGGGGGTTGATACGATTAAGTCGCGTTTCCCCTCCGGTGTTGATTGCGGCTGATTCCCGGTCTGGAACCAGCCCCGGGGGGACCCCATGGCTGCCTGTGCCCCACCCTGCTTTCACTGCCTTTACCGTCACCGCCGGGATGGGGCTACGGGGAAGCAGGAGCCCCCCGGGGCCGAAGTCGCGGGTCCCCGGTGGGCACAAGGGACCCGGGACCCCCAAATGGTGATGGAGGGGGCTTTGTTCTCATGGCAACCCCCACCTAAATATACATTGCTGTCGCTCTGGCAGCAGGCCCCACGGTTAGAGGACCCCGGCAGTGGGATAATTTGTAACGGGGGTGGTCCATGGGGTCCTACCCGGCTGTTCCCACCCCCTGAGGGCCATTCGGGGGGTCCTGGAGGTCTCCGGGGCGTCCCTCCGCCCCATTTTGGAGGACTCTCAAGCCGCCCCTCTCTGTGGTCCGCCCGCCACGCGGCGCCGCTCTGCCACGCCCTCTCTGTCGTCGAGGGCGTGGCCGGGGGCGCTCATGAATATGCATGAGCAGCAGCGGCGGAGGGTGAGTGGGGGTCGCTCTGCCGGGATGGGGCTGCGGAGAACCGGGATCCCCCCCCCGGGCCCGTAGTGCCCGCCGGGAAACCCCGCGGCTTCGGCCTCGGCGGGCAACATTGGCCCGGGACCCCCGATTTGAGTGGGGGGCTCCGTTGTCATGGGGACGGCTCTAGGCCGCGGTCGCGGCCTACTTAGCCACTCGATCGGAGGCTTCGTTGTCGTGGCAACGGGGATAGGCCGCACTGGCGGAGGACCCCGGGGTGCCCGGACTCGCATCCCGGGGCCCCACCGCCATCCCGGGCTGGGAAACGGGCCCGATGGTTTCCAGATGTGGGTTGTGGCGGCGGTTCCCCCGTGGAAGGCGAGAGGAGGGGGATTTTGGGGAGGGTGGACCCCGGCGGGGCAGGAGCGAGCGAGGCGGGGAGAGGAGAGGAGAGGAGAGGAGGGAGGGCAGGGCCGGGAGGAGGCACCGAGCGGGTTTTTCCTGTCCCCGCAGCCCCGGTGAGTCACGGGAGAGGCGGCGGCGGCAGCGTGAGACCCGTGGGGACAGTAACCCCTCCTCCCCGCCCGCTCTGCGCCCCCCACGTGTGTCCCCGGCCCGCCCCGGACATGAGGCTGATGTGGGGAAGGTGAGTGCGGCGCCCACAGCCCCTGCGAGGGGCTGGGGGGTGGTCTCGAGGGGCCGGGCCGTGCCTCCGGGGCTGCCGGGGTCTCGGGGGCGCCGGGAGTGACCTGGACAGGGAGCTGAGGTGGAAACTGTGGCAAAATGGGGGTCAGCCCGGCGCTGGGGGCTTGGCGGAGGTCGGTGAGAGTGACACGTGTGTGTTGGGACAGGTCAGCGCAGGGTCAGACAGGTAAAGGTGGGGCCCCACGGCGTTAGAGGGTCTAGTGTGGGGCCCGCGTGATTACGCGGGGGATTGGGCCGGCGTCTGGGGCTGCTTCCGTCGCCAGGCTGGCTCAGGTGAGCCGGGGCCAGTGTACCAAGGGTGATACCACGGTGTGACCACCGTTTAGCACAGCTGGACAGGGCCTGGCATAGGGCCGGGAGGTGGTTGGGCACTCCCCACCTGCTGCTGAGTCCCCCCGGGCACGGAGCACTCCCCGAAACGCTACTCCCTTCCTCTCTCCCCAGGGGCTGACCCCACACTGTGCCCCCTGTGTCCCAGCGTCACCATGGCCTCCCAGCCGCAGCCCCTGTGCCCTGCTGTGCCCTGCGCCTCCTCTGCCGGCACCGGGAGCACCGGGCTGGCTGGCAGCCCTGACAAAGGTCAGTACCCTGGGCTGGCAGGAATCGGGACAGGGGGTTGCTTCAGCAGCCCCCCGAGGGCTGTTCTCAGTCAGAGGGGCTGTACCGCTCGCCTGACCCCGTGCCCATCCCTTGCTCTCCTCAGGCAGCACACGCCCCAAACCACCGGTGCGGCCCAAGCCTCGCGTGCTGCCCAAGCCTGCCGTGCCCGCCAAGCCCCCGCTGCCGCCCCCTGCGCCGGGCACGCGGCACCCCCGGCCCGAGCTGCCCTCGGCCGAGAAGATGAACCGACTGGCTGGGCCTCAGCCCTACAGCGGGGGAGGCGTGGGGGGGCCCCTCCGGCGCCCTTCCTTCACTGTCAAGTCACCCGAGACCCCCAATGGGAAGGGGCTCTCATCGCCCGTGGTCGCAGCCTCTGACGAGGAGGCATCCCCAGCCCCGCTGACCCCCTCGCGCAAGGGCCCGGCGCCCTTCAAGGTGACGCCAGTGCCGGTGGCTGCCAGGCCGGAGCGGTTCCCAGGCACCACTGTGGAGGAGATCCTGGCCAAGATGGACAGCAGGGAGGGCCCAGGCAGCCCAGACCGGGCCTGGCTCTCACCTTTCTGCACTGACCACTCCTCCCGCTTTGGCTCCAAAACCTTTGCTGCCTTCCGGAGGCGTCCCGGTGGGGAGGCAGATGGAGACCCCACCGGCGAAGCCCCCCAGACGTCCCAGCCTGTGGTGGGCGAGCTGGGAATGGGGGATGATGGACGCCTCGTGGCTGAGATGAGGTGAGGACCCAGGGACTGACACTGGGAGGAGAGTGGCAGTGGGAATACGGGATATCACTCTGAGCTGTCCCAGGGCTGGGAATGTAACGGAGCTGAGGTCTGGTCGCCGGCACGGGGCCCGGGTTCCTCCCGAGCCACAGCGCCTCGAGCTGCCTCCGTGGGAAGGCTGGGGTGGCTGGTGCCAACCGCAGGATGGGCTGTCCCGAGCCAGGAGCTGCCTGCGGCCCCACGGGCAGGCTCCGAGCCAGCCACTGAGCTGGGAGTAACGGGCAGGGGGTCACTCCCCCAGGAAATGCTCCTGATTTCCCAGCCTTGCTATTTTTTTCCTGCTGGGCCATACCAAGGCGCAGGGAGCAGGCAGATCAGCGGGACTCCTGGCTGCAGGATGTTCTGGGCTGGAGCCAGGGCTTGGCCATGCTCCCGAGAGCCGGGCACCTCAGGGAAAGCTGGGCGGGGGCTACTCTGAACCAGAGTGTGAGAAACTCTCTCCCAAAGGACCAAAAACTTTCCAGAAGAGGGGCTGGGGCTGCTTTGTCTCCATCCCCTGGCAGTCCAAGCCAGGGACCCAGCGTGCAGCTGTGTCAGGGCCTGACCCCTGTCCCCTGCCGGTCGGGAAAGGGTGGTTTGGGGCAGGTGTGCCTCGGTGGGTGGTGGAAGAGTAGCATTGAGGCACACAGTGGGATTTACCCTTCCCCATTTCTCTCTGCAGCAGCTCCCCCCCAGCCGGGCTGAGCTGTGCCGGGGACCCCCGCGGACGCCGGAGGCCACCGTCCCCCCCTGACGTGAGTGCTGGCCTCGCCCTCCGGCGCGATGGCGGCTCCGCTCCTGGGCTCTCTCCTTCGGGGCTCTCCTGTCTCCTCCGGGGCTCCCTCTCTGCGGGGTGCGTGTCTCTCCTTTGTCCTCGGGGTGCTGGCCACCCTTTCCTGGGGGGGTTCCAGTGCCCCCTCCACCAGGAGCCCTTTTGGGGCCCGGGGGTGTAGGGGTGGCGTGTGCCAGCGCTGGTGCCAGGCGTGGGCAGGGAGCAGCCGTGAGTCACCAGATGGGGTTCGCTGACCTGGCAGGTATGTGGCAGGGCAGGCCCCTCGGGCTCCTCGCCAGCCCCTCTCCCCACGCCGTGCTCACTCAGGGCGGTGACTGGGACACCAGGCACGGTGACACCACGGGTGGCAGCCTGGGCAGCAGCACCAGGTCACCCCGGCGAGGGGGCAAACCCTGGCAGTGCTGGGCAGGGGAATGCCAGCCCCAGCCGGCGTGCCGGGCTG
Source organism: Atrichornis clamosus (assembly GCA_013400975.1). Lineage (NCBI taxonomy): Eukaryota > Metazoa > Chordata > Aves > Passeriformes > Menuridae > Atrichornis > Atrichornis clamosus. The sequence continues at coordinate 10,338 of WBMZ01009852.1, forward strand.
GGCTGGGGAGGTCCTGACTTCTTCCTGCTTCACTTCTTTTCTCCATCTGTCCAGGCGCTCTGGGGGCAGTGGGGGGCCAGGCAGGGAGCGGGGCTGGGGCACTGGGAGCCGCCCAGGCTGAGTCACGCAGGAGCAGCCCGGTGCTGGCACGCAGCACGGACTCTTCCTGCCCCGGGTGCAGGGAGGGGAGCAGGGCTGGAGGGAGGGACCCTCCAGAGGTTTAGGGGGCTGGCTATGAAATAGATGATGTTTGGAGGTGCCTCTCGAGTGATGTGACCCCCTGCCGGCTCTTTCCACAGCTTTCCTCTCTCCAACTGGGTGCCCTCGGACCCCCAGGATCCCCAAGGCCCCCGACCTGCCCAGCCCCGGCCCCAGGATCTCCTTTCCAACCCGTCGAGCCCTCTGCCCCGGCTCCTGGCTCCCCTGATGCTCCCCCCGAGCTCCTGGTCCCAGACTCCCCCACACTGCCCCCTGGCTCCCCTGAATCCCCTGCTCGGCCTCCAGCCGAGGTCCCTATCGCCTCCATCCAGGCTCCGGGTGCTCCCTCAGCCACCGAACCCCAACTTGGTGCTTCCCGCTCTCCCGGCTCCCCCCACACTCCAGGGGAGGGATCTCCTGACACTGCCAGCCCCCCTGGCACTCCTGAACTGCCCCCACGGGTCACCTGCCCCCCCGGCTCTCCCGAGGCTGCTGCCGAATACCTGGGCCCCCCCAGCCCACCCCTTGCCAAAGCCTCTTGTCCCCCAGGATCCCCAGAGGGACCCAATGACTCCACAGTGTCCCCACAGTCCTGTGAGGGTCCCAATTTCAGCCCCACTTCCTGGGACGTGGGGCTCCGGCGCTCCTCAGAGGGGGTGCTGCGGCCTCCACCTGCGGGGCAGGGCCTGGGGGAGTTGGGAGGCTCGCTGAGCGCCCTGCCCCGGCCCGGAGACCCCCTGTCTGAGCCCTCCCTGGGCAGCGAGTCCGGCTGGAGCCTTTCCCAGTCCTTTGAGTGGACATTCCCATCCCGGGGGACACGCTTGCCAGCCTTCCCTCCCCGCTCCCCCATCCGGGAGACGTCCGACTCAGGACTCTCTGAAGAGGGGGAGTCAGATGGGGAGGCTGCAGCCTTCAGCCCACCAAAGGACAGCAGGTCTGAAGGTCCTCACAGCGGGGGGGTGGAGGGGGCTCCATGCCCAGGGGGTCCTGTGGCCCAGCAAGAGGCTGAGGGTTCAGCAGAGGAGGAGGAGGAAGGGGAGGCAGAGCAGGATGCCCCTGTGTCCCACTCCCCACTTTGCGTGACAGAGCCTAGCCAGGACCCAGCTGAACCTGAGCCCCCCGCCCAGCCCAGCCTCACCACAGCTGCCCCCCTGGATCCAGCCCTCTCATGTCCAGCCACTCCAGCTGACTCAGCCTGGTCAGGTGACAGCCCCAAGAGCCTGCAGGGGCCAGGGGGACCAGGCCAGGCTGAAGGACCCCAACAGGGCCCTGACCCCCACTCCGACCCGGGCTGGCTGACGGAGCTGCTGGCATCGCCTGGGGTCCACAGCTCACCAGAGGTGAGGGGGCACGAGGGACTCTGTGGGGTCACTGTGGGTTGGGCTCTTCCTTCCACTGAGGAACGGGATGGGATGGGATGGGACGGGATGGGACAAGTGGGTGGATGGATGGAGGTTGAGCAGAACCGTGTGGTGAGGGGCAGGTGGTGGGGTCTGGCCTCCCCTCAGGATAGGCCCTGCTGTGCTGTGTCCTCAGGGTGTCTCCCTTCCTCTCCTTGGCCCTTCTCTCCACTGCTATGGGAGCCAGGGTTGTGGCCCCCTCTAACTCCTCTCCTGCTTCGAACTTCTCTCCTCCTCTTAACTCCTCTCCCCCTTTTCCCCCCAGAACCTGCTGGGCTGGTCACGGAAGGACCTGTGCAGTGAGTTCGGTATTGGCCGCCCTCGCCAGGCTGGCACCTTCGACTGGAGCCACCCAGGTGTGTCCAGGGAGAGAGACTGGCCTGCTGAGACCAAACAGGACGAGGAATTCGGGACCAAATCCAGCTGGGACAGCACCCGCAGCGACAGGGACGGGGCCCAGCCGGATGGGACCTTTGGCACCGCCCGGGAGGGTTGGAGCGGTGATTACAGAGCAACGGAGCTGATGGGGGACACGAAACTGGGCTGCAGTGACTGGTCCCAGTCCCTCGGCACCGGGGAGAGTTGCCTGCGAGATCCAGACTTCAGTGGCAGCACAGCCGAGTGGGGCCCAGGCTATGGCAGCACGGAGAAGCTCAGCTCTGGACAGGCCGACTGGGGCAGCAGCCTTGGCACCGGACACAGCCGGCATCTGGACAAGGAGCCACGCTCTGGGCAGCCCAGCTGGGCAGGCAGGTACAGCAGCAGGGACGCGGAGATGAAGGACAGAGAGCTCCCCCCAGACTGGGCCAGTAAATACAGCAGCCGGGATGCTGGGAACAAGGATGAGGATTTTACGCTGGGCTGGGCTGGCAGATCCAGCACTGGGGACACTGGGAGCCCAGACAAGGAGCTCAGCCCCAGCCGGCCAGCCTGGGACAGAAGGTACAACACCAGGGACATGGAGAGCCAGGACCGGGAGTTCAGTCCCAGCCGGCCAGCCTGGACTGGGGAATACAGGAACACGGAAAGCCCGGACCGGGAGTTCAGCCCCAGCCAGCTGGCTGAAGACAGCGAGTGCAACACTGGGAATACGGATTGCCAGGACCAGGAATTCAGCCCCAGTGGAGCAGCCTGGGATAACAGATACAGCACCCAGGACATGGAGAGCCAGGACCGGGAGTTCAGCCCTAGCCGGCCAGCCTGGACTGGTGAAATCAGGGACATGGAAAGCCAGGACAGGGAGTTCAGCCCCAGCAGACCAGCCTGGACTGGTGAATACAGGGAAATGGAAGGCCAGAACAGGGAATTCAACCCCAGCAGATCGGCCTGGGATGACAGATCCAGCACCAGGGACACAGAGAGCCAGGACCGGGAGTTCAGCCCCAGCCGGCCAGCATGGGAAGATAGATCCAGCACCCAGGACAGGAAAAGTCAGGACCGGCAGTTCAGCTCCAGCAGGCCGGCCTGGGATGACAGATCCGGAATCAGGGATACGGAGAGCCAGGACAGGGAGTTCAGCCCCAGCCAGCCAGCTGAGGCCAGCGAATGCAGCACCAGGGACCTGGAGAGCCAGGATGGGGAGTTCAGCCCCAGCGGAGCAGGCTGGCGTGACAGATCCAGCCCCAGGGACATGGAGACCCAGGACAGTCAATTCACACCCAGCAGAGCAGCCTGGGATGGCAGGCACAGCGCTGGGGACATGGAAACCCAGACAGGGGAGTTGCTCAGCCCCAGCCGAGCTGTCTGGGATGATAGATCCAGCACCAGGGATGTGGAGGCCCAGGACAGGGAGTTCAGCCCCAGCAGAGCATCCCAGGACAAGGGGCTCAGCTCCATGACCCCCATGGAGGAAGAGCGGGAGCTGATCCCGGGCCAGCTGAACTGGGTCAATGAGGGCAGCGTTGAGCAGACCAGGCTGGTCAGGGTTTGTGAGGAGGATGTGCCCAGCTCCCACCACCCTGATGCCTTGGCCCAGGAGCCCACCTGGGGCATTGCCCACCAGCAGGAGCGTGGCAGTTCTGGCAGCAGGGACTGGGCTGAGGAGCTCAGAGCAGCTGAGTGCCACAACCACTTCGGTGTCATTGGGACAGAGCGGGTGCCAGATCCCTGCAGCACTGGAGCCTCGGATGGCTCCGTGTCTGGGGTCCTGCCGCAGCCCCCGGCAGGCTGGCAGAGGGATCTCTCTCTGGACATGGGTGATGCCCACTGGAGCCAGGACGTGGACAGCTGGAGCATGGTGCCACAGGATGCCGAGGCCAGGCGCCGGGAGTGGGCAAGTGCCTTCGATGCCCGCTGTGCCGCCCGCAGTCAGGACCTTGGGGCGGGAGAGTGGAGCCTGGGCGGGGTCACGAGCGCAGAGGAACGGTGAGGAGGGCACCGGTGGTGGTGGTGGCAGGGAGGGAGCAGCTTCTCCTGAGACAGATGGAGGAGTTTGGGGCAGGGCTTGTGTTATCTGGTGCTGGAGCAACTCTGGAGTCTTGTCTCCCAAGCAGGTCGGCCCCCAGCCCATCAGTGGGTGACATTTCAGCTGATCCCCTGGCTGCAGAGCCCCCCCAGAGTGAGCCACCCAGCCTGTCCGAGGAGGAGAGGGACCTTCCTGAGCCGGCTGCTGCCTTGCAGAGCCCCCGGGCCCCTCCTCTGCTGCTGGAGGCTGCCAGTGGGATCCCAGCGGACGCAGGAAGTGAGGAACTCCCCTCAGACCACCTGGATGGGGAGAGCCCCCCGGGCTGGGGGGAGCAGCGGCTCTCCCTGGGTGTCCCTGAGCCTGGGGGGTCCATGGAGCAGGGACAGGAATTTCCCTTCCTTCAGGTGAGTGGAGAGCTCCCAATCACCTTGTGTGGCCTGGGTTTGCCTGGCTGTCACAGGATGCAGCTGGGGATGGGGGCTTTGCCCTCTGACTCTGCTGCCCCCAGGGGCAGCCATGGATTGAGGACCCCCGGCATTGCTGTGGTGGACTGTGGGGGGTCCTGACTCCCAGTGGCGGCTCTGACCTGTCCCACCGGCTCGGCAGGACACGGAGCTCCTGGACAGCAGCGTGTTCCGCAGAAAGGCCAGTCTGGGCCGCAAGCGCCGGCACCGGGCACCGTCCCTGCGCCCCACCGCCACCGAGGGGGAGAGCTGGATCTTCCGGGACTCCACGGGTGAGCCCAACGGGGACAGGGATGGGGACAGGAACAGGGTGTCTGTCCTGGCAGATGTGTCATGGTGACGCTGTCACTGTGTACCTGCAGAGCCCCGGCCAGCCACGGCAGCATCCTCTGATGAGGAGGCAGCGGAGGAGCCCCGGACCCGACGGGTGCGTGGCTCCCCCTCAGGCAGGGGAGTCAAGGTGCCCCTTTTTCCTGGTCTCAGCGCCTCTGCCATCAAGGTGAGACCCTCGGACTGCTGGCTGGGGGATGGAAGGGAGGATGGAACCTGGGGAAACTGAGGCAGGGTGAGGCTGGCAGCTGGTTGAAGGCAGGGAGGAGGCACTGTGGGGATTTGGCACTGTGTGTCCTGCTGACCTTGCTCTCTGCCCCCAGGCCAAGCTGAGGGGTCGCAACCGCTCAGCCGAGGAGGGGACATCATCAGGGGACAGCAAGGGGACTGCCCCCAAGGACCCCCACGTGCAGCGCTCCAAGTCCTGCAAGATCCCTGGTCTGAGTGGGAAACCCCCGGCACTGCCCCCCAAGCCGGAGAAATCCTCAGGGTGAGTGTGGGGTCAACACCCTCATGGGGGCAAAACGGGGGTTGGGGGGAGCAGTTTGAGTCCCAGGGCTGCTTTTAGGGGGCTCATGCTGAGGCTGTGCCAACACCCCAGATCTGAGGCCTCCCCGCCCCACTGGCTGCAGGCGCTGAAGCTGAAAAGGAAGAAGCCTTGAGCGGGGTGAGTGTGGGAGTCGGGGGATGCTGGGAACACACTCCCCCAGTTGGGGCCTCCCCATGTCTCCTTCATGGGGGTCTGTGAGGGCAGGGGTGGCTGTAGCACCATGGATGGGGTGGTTGTCCCCATGTCCCTGTGGCCTGCACTGCTGGTGGGCAGCTCCCTCCCTCTTGCCCACTCCAGCTGGGTCCCCTTGGGCTGGGTCACCCCTGGGGGGGCCCTGCAGCATCCTCACCCCCTCCCTGCTGTGTCACTTTCAGGCTCACACGCCGATGCCGACACCGCTGTCCCCGGACCAGGGCTGTCCCCTCCCGTGGGGACACACACACACACCTATGCACTTTGTACGAGCTCGCAGGGTCCCTGTCCCCCCATCACCTCCTCCCCAGTCCCCCACTGTACCCCGCCCCCTCAGTCCCCAAGGGCTGGGGGTGGGCACGACCCCCTCTACTCCTCCCCCCCTGCTCGTGTATGGCCCTGGACACAGGGCAACGGGTCCGGCTCGTGGTGCCACTGCCACAGACAATAAAACCTCGCTGGTCAGTTCAGCGGGTCCTGGCTCTTCTCCTGGGCCCTGGGCAGGGGTCGGAGGGGTCCCTGTGCCCTCCCCATTGTCCACACCGGGGCTGTGCAGGAAACAAGGGACACCCCCAAAACCCCTCCGTGCTCCTGCCAGGTACTCCTAGCACCCAGTCAGGTCCCCCGGCTCCCCCCGCCCTGCCCAAACACCAAGTGGGCGCTGACGCCAAGACTTTATTGAACTCTGAGGGAGGGGGTGCAGCCTCCCGTGGGGGGGCCCTAGGGGGACCCAGGAGGGCTGAGCCCCTCATATCTCGCAGATGAAGGGCAGCCGCCTCTTGCAGCGCACACTCCTCCACAGTCCGTCTGGGGAGCAAAGAAGGGGGGTCAGCCCAGCACCCACCAGCACCACCACCCCCAGAGACTCCCCAGGCCGCAGAGACCCCCCCTAGGGTCCAGGGATAGCCCCTAGACCCCCAGTGCCTTCCAGCCTCCTTATACCAGCCCCCCGGTGTCACCTCCCAATCCTGAGCCCCCCCAGAGCTCCCACTGACTGTTGGTGCAGAGGGCGGTGCAGAAGCAGCGGCCGGGCAGGGGGTGCCCCGGCACCCACTGGCTGTAGTTCCAGGGGCTGTGGTCGGTCCAGTGGCAGCTCGGGATCGGGATCTGCCGGGAGGAAAGGGTGTGGGGACCGCAGCACTGGGAATAATGGGATGGGAATGGGACATCCAGGGTGGGCACTAGGGATATTGGGACAGGGCTGGAGCACCACAGTGGACACTGGGGATACTGGGATGGAGTTGGGGCTCTCCTGGTGGGCACTGAGAACACTGGGAATGGGGCCAGGGAACGCCAGTTGTGCGCTGGGAACGGTGGGACGGGGCTGGGACACCCAGGGTGGGCACTGGGTACACTGGGAAGAGGCAAGGTGCCCCGAGGCTGGAGGTCCTTACGGCAGGCTGGCTGACGGCACCGATCCAGACCTGGCCAGCTCTGGAGTTCCGGCGGGCCAGAAGCAGCAGGAAGTTGTTGGTGCGGGCATCGTGGATCGAGGCCAAGCGCCCGCGGAAGCGCTTGGCACAGATGCGCTGCAGGGACACATCTGTCACGGGGGGCACTGGTGCCCTTACCCTGACCCCCACCCAACCCACCCTGTTGCACCTCTGCACGGCGGAAGGTTCGGAAGCGGGCGATGACCACGTAGCGGCAGGTTCTGGTGCCCGGCGTGTTGGGGACACCGAGCGCCTGCTTGTCACTGGTCCCCAGGCACCCACCGTACTCCTCAGGCACCTCCAGCGCAGTCACATCCTCCTCCTCCTCCTCCGCAGGGCTGGGAGGGTCTGGGGGCACCGGCCGTGTCACCTCGGGGTCAGGGGTGTCCCTGGGATGTCCCGGCAGGCAGGTGGAGGTGTGAGGGGCACTCACCGGAGCGGCTGGCGGGGACTGTGCCCAGCAGGGCCAGGGCGAGCAGCAGGCAGGGCCGCATGGTGCAGGGACACTGGGGACACTTCAGGAGATCCCACAGCCCCATCACCCTTGGCCACCCTGGGGATACCCCCATGGCCCCTCTGCCACCTCTGTCCTCCCCACATCCCCTCTGAAATGCCCCCATAACCCTACTGCCCCTCAACCCTCCCCAGTGCCACCCTGTGCCCCATCTCCTCTGCCACCCCCAGTGCCATCCCCCCAGACCCCAGCCCTCGTGTGCCCTCCATGTGCCCAGTTCCTCACTTCAACCCTGGGGTCACCCCCTCCCCTGGGCACCCTGTGCCACTCTGTCCCCCACCATGTCCCCCTGGTACCCCAGAGCCCCCGTGCCAGACTCAGGGACCCCCAGTGCATCCCTGAGGACCCCAGTTGGGGTGGCCAAGCCCACCCCTGTGTCCCTGTCCCCACTCCTCACCTGGGTCTTGGGGGGCTCTACCCACTGCCACCCTTATATCAGTGACAGGGACACGTGTCCCCAACCGCAGTCTTGTGACACCCCCAACCACCAACTGCTGGGGACATGGGGGGACACCCCGGGGGGGCTCTGCCAGCTCCCTGCCCAGCCAGTGCCCGGGGTGCGCTTGGTCCGGGGGAGGGGGTGCAGGGGCATGAGGAGGGGGCTGCGGGGTTTTGGGGTGCAGGGTGTCAGTACAGGCTTTCAGGGAGTTTGGGGTGCAGGGGCATGGGGAGGGGGCTGCGAGGGTTTGGGGTGGAGGGCAATGGGGAGGGGGCTCCGGTAGTTTGGGGTGCAGGTTCTCAGTATGGGGGTACAGGGAGTTAGGAGTGCAGGGACACAGGGGTACTGGGGATGGGGGTGCACAGGGCATGGGAATGAGAATGGAGGGTTGGGTTGCAGAGTTCTGTGGGGTCTCATGGGTGCTCAGTCGGGGGTCAGGGGGGGCTGGGCAGGGGAATGGGCAGCTTGGGGGGGCTCAAGGGGGTCTGTGGGCAAACGGCCGGGCTGGACCTGAGAGGCCACAGCCGTTGGGGAGGAAATGGCCCTTGGGCAAGCGTGGCTGGCGGGAGATGGTATCAGCACCCCGCCATCTCTGCATCCCACCACCCGCCCTGCACCCCTTGGCCTTGAGCACCCACCACCCCTGCACCCCCCAGCACTCCCCCCCTGCCCTGGGCACCCCCCCAGCAATGTCCATGGCCCATGTGACCCCCAACCCGCAGTCCTCCATCCCCAGGGCTGTGTGTGCCTCACTGCCAGCAGGGTCCCCCCCCGGTGTCACCCGGTGCCCCCATGGTGTCCCCAGGGTCAGGCTGGCGCAAGGCAGGGGTGGGGACATGTGGCCCTGTGACCCTTTTTAGGGGGATAACGGGCAGAGTGCCCCAGCTGCCAGGTGAGGAGTGGGGACAGGGGAGGGACATCAGAGGGGGCTCTGTCCCCAGCTGCTGGGGCTTGGGGTCTGGAATGGGGGTCTCTGAGGCTGGCATGGGGTGCTCTGGGATGCTAGGGGGACACAGGGGTGGCACAGGGGATGATGGAGGGACAGTGGGGACATGGGGCAGAATGGAGTGAGGGACACAAGGTGGCACAAGGGGTGGCAAAGGGACAGTGGGAACACGGGGGATGGCAGGGGACACATGGAGAGGACAGGTTGTTACCAAGGGTGACAGAGGGGCTCTAGACCGTGGACGTGTCTGGGGGTGACAGGGCTGTGGCATCTCCAGAGGGTGCTGGTGGTGTCTCCAGTGTCCCTGTGTGTGCCCCTGCCATGTGGCCCTGCCTGCTGCTTGCCCTGGCCCTGCTGGGCACAGTCCCTGCCAGCCACCCCGGTGAGTGCCCCCCACCTGCCCACAGGGACACCCTGGGGACACCCCCAGGCCCTGCCACCGCGGTGCCACATGCCTGGGGCTGACAGTGAGTGGCAGAGGGACCCCTGGTACCAACTCTCCCCCTCCCCTGCCCTGCAGCCCCCCGCCAGCCCCAGGGGGTCGCCGTGGCCAAGACCTCCCAGCTGCGCTACGCGGTGGTGACCAAGCTGCGCACCTACGCGGGCGCCCAGGTGAGGGGACACGGGGCACGAGGGGTCGTGTGGGGTGCCAGGGGGTACTGGGGCGTCAGGCTGTGCCCATCCCCTGTGGGCACAAGTGGATGCTAGCGAGTGCCCGGTGCCAGTCCGTGCCCGCCCCACAGCGGTACTGCCAGGACGTGTACCGGGGCCGGCTGGCCTCGGTGCACAGCGCTGCCCGCAACCAGGAGCTGCAGAAGCTGGCACGAACCTACACCTACTGCGCGCCCTGGATCGGGGCCGTCACCAGCTGCAGGGTGAGGGGACACTGGGGACAAGGGGCTGCCAAAGGGGTGCTGGCGAGGAGATCAGCTGCTGGGGCTGGGTCTATACCCGGCCACAGGAAGCTGGGGCTGGTTTTTGGGGGTGAGGGGCGGAGTATGGGGTGCTGGGTGCCAGGCACTGGGTGCTGGGGCTGGTTTGTGGGGGATGAGCCTGGGTATGGGGTGCTGGGGCTGGAGGCTGGTTTTTGAGGGGTGAGGGGCTGGGTAGGGGTACTGGGGGTGGTTGTTGGGATCAAGGGCCTGAGTAGGGGGGCCTGGGGGCTGTCGCTGGGGGCTGAGGTGTCACCGTGGCAGGCGGGGCGGTGGGAGTCGTGCTGGGAGGACTCCAGCCCCTGGAACTACGCCAACTGGGCGCCCACCCACCCCTTCCACATCTTCAGCACCTGCACCACCCTCAGTACTCTAGGTGAGGGCACCCACCCACCACATCTGGGCTCAGGGGGTGCTGGAGGAGGGATCATGGGATGCTGGGGACATTGGAGGCACACTGTGGGGGCACTGGGAGGAGGCTACAGGGAACTGGGGTCACTGAGAGGAGGACTGTGGGCACTGGAGGGAGGTTACAGGGCACTGGAGGGGACACTGGGAGGGGTTACAGGGTACTGGGGGGCACTGGGAGGGGTAAAGGGGGACCCTGGGAACCACCCATGGCTCTGACATTGTCCCTGTCCCCAGATGGGCTCTGGCGAAGCCGCTTCTGCTTCGAGCTGCGCCCCTTCATCTGCCAGTACTGAGCCCCCATTGCTGCCACAGCCCCCCAGTTTCCTTCCCAGTAAAGCAGAGGTGCCCTGAGTGTGTCTGTGTGTGCCAGGGGCCTGGGGAGGGGACTGGGGGGTCGTGGGGGACAGCACAGCCAGAGGAAGGGGCACCGATGTTTATTAGCCCCAAACCTCCCCATCGCACTGGCACAGCACCCCCAGGCCGGTACAAAAATGGGGTGCTGGGTCCCAGGTGTGGGACTCAGTGGGGGGTCTCAGCAGGGATCTCAGCGCCAGGAGGGGCTGCCAGGGGGGTGCCAGCTGCCCCCAGTTCCTTGGCTCGCTGCTGGCATTCACGGGCCACCACCACGGGACTGACAAAGGCCACCAGCACCACAGCGATGAGCCCCAAGTTCATCTGCAAGGAGGGGAGGGGAAAGTGTCAGGGCAGGGAACTGAGGGGGTGACTCCACCCAAGAGGGGCCCCGGGACAGCCCCATGGACCCTCCCAGTCCCCTGTGCTAGACCAGGACGCCTGGGGCAGGACACCCAGCCTAGTGTGCGGCAGGACCCCCGTTTCCCCATGGGGCAGCACCCCTATCCCTCCCGGGGAAGGACTCCTTTCCCCCATGGAGCAGCACTCCCATTCCCGATGGGGTAGCTCCCCCACCCCTGGGGGGCCCACGGGGCACACTCACGTAGAAGGGATCCCCCTGGAGTGGGCCCTGCACCAGGGCAACGCAGGGGTACTGCAGCAGGGCCACCAGCGCCGACAGCGCCATGGCCAGCCCGTACAGCTTCCCAAAGTGCTGCGGGGGGAATCTGCCCAGGCATCCGCGTCACCACTGGGCACCACCGGCACCCTGACCCCTGACAGCCCCACCCCTGCCACCTCCAACCGTGCCACCATCCCTGCCACCGCCACCATGCCCCCTGCCACCCTCCAGCCCTGCCACCATGCCCTACCACCCCACCCTGTCCCCCGCCATCCCCACAACGACCGTGTCACCACCCCCTACCACACTGACCCCACCACCCCGAGCCCTGCGGCCCCCGTGGCCGTGGCTGTCCCCACTCACGCGATGGCCAGGAAGGCGGCGTTGCCACCGTACAGGAAGGAGCGGCTGATGACCTGCAGCACGAAGGTGCCGAACTGGACGGGCAGAACGGGCACGGCAGCAAACACGGAGAACAGCAGGCACTGTGCCACCGTCACCACCAGCGACAGCACCGCCGACCGCAGGTCTGCCAGCGCGGCCAGCGCCCCTGCGGGCACAGGGTCAGAACACAGGGACACGGCCCCCTCTGCGCCCCTCCTCAGGTGCTGCGGGCTCGGACACGGTGGTGGTGGCACCAATGAGGGCAGGGGGAGACAGGGACCCCAGAGCTGGTGGTTACACTTAGGGTGGGGGGCCATGGGGGTCAGTTATCCTCGGGATAGGGGTCTGGGGGGTCGTTTCCCCTTGGGGCAGGGGGACAGTTACCCTCAGGGCGGGGGCCCCTGCCCCGCTTGTGCCGGTCGAGGATGAGGCCGTTCCAAGGGGCACAGAGCACCCCGCAGAGCTGGGTGAAGGCGAAGGCGTTGGTGTAGGTGCTCACTGTGGGGGTACAGTGTCAGGCCAGGGGTGGGGTCAGCCCCGGGGGTCCCTGCCATGCACCCCCAGCCGCAGTGCCATACCCAGCTTGTGGTCCCCGCGCGCCAGGTGCTCGAGCTGCGGGTTGAGGGTGCCGATGAACAGGTAGTGGCGCAGCTGCATCACGGAGAGCCAGGCCACGTGCCAGGCGAAAAGCCACGAGCACGCGCAGGCCCGGAACGACGTCCGCGGGGGGGCCCCACCTGCGCGGGTGTCAGGGCAGGGCACGTAGGGACACACCCTCCCCTGCTGAGGCACATGGCCCCTCCCTGTGTGACCGCGCCCCTTCACCTGTCTCGTCGCACCCACCCTCTAACCGCGCCCACACACCGCCATAGCCGCTCATAAGCTCCACCCCTCATTTGCATACCCGGGCTTGCCTGCCAATCATGCTCCTGCACAGCCGCGCCCATCACCAGGCCGCACCCCCTCGTTTGCATGGCACCACCCACAGCCCGGCCACGGTCACGCCCACCAGGATAAGCCCCTCCCCACGCCCCAGATAAGCCCCGCCCCCGCTGACCAGATTCCCTTTCCTGGCACCTTGAGGGACCGGCGGCTCCAGAGGGGTCTCCTCGGGTCTGGCTTCCCCCGGCGGCCGCTTCTCCTCGTAGGTTCGGTACGAGCGGGATCGCCATGGGCACTGCAGCCTGTGGCACCACCCGCGTCACCCGGCGCCCGCCGGTGGGACTGGACCTTCCTGTGGGACAGGATGCTCTGCCCACGGGACAGGATCCAGCTGCCCCCCTCCCCGGATCCCCAGCAGGGCGCAGTCAGCCGCCCGTACCCGTAGTTGTAGGTGGGGGGCAGCGGGTAGGGGATGCGTGTGCGTGGCATCAGGAAGAGGGTGCGCAGGAGGTGCCAGGCGCTGCAGGCTGCCAGGAAGAGGAACATGGCCCGCAGGGACAGCCCCTGCTCGTACAGCAGCTGAGGACAGCGACGGGGAGGGAGTCAGGGACAGAGACAGGCTGCCACAGGCCACCTGCTCAGGCCCTGGGTTTGTTCCCGTGTGTGGCCCCAGCAGTGACTCAGCTGTGTCCCAGGTTGTGTCCCCGATATGTCCGCAGAAGTGACCCAACTGTTCCCAGCTCTGCCCTCCCCCAGGGGCACCCAGCACGCCCCTGCCACCACTGCCATGTGCCCTGTGCCCACCTTGACGATGAGGAAGATGGCGGAGGAGGAGTCAAAGGCCCCGTTGTAGAGGGTGATGATGATGGAGCGGTACTTCCCAAACAGGTTGCCCACCTGGCACCGAGAGACCACCGTGTGCCATCAGGGCCCCCCATGCCTGGCAGGGTGTCCCTGCCACCATGTGGGGGTCAGGGTGCCAGGGGAACCCACCTGCATGTTGGTGAGGATGAGGAGAATGCCACCCACCGACAGCATGGACATGGCTGGGAAGAGCAGCACTGCCAGCTCTGGGGACACAGAAGTCAGCAGGGACAGGGGGTACCAAGGGATGCCCCCAGGACTGGGGTCCCTCTGCCCACAGGGTCTCACCTGGGGTGGAGAAGGCGACGAGCAGGGTCCCGCCGGTGTAGAGGGAGCTGAGGGGACAGGGGTGACACGTGGGGACAGGATCCTGGGGAGCACAGGTGACCCCAGCCCCACGGGAGCCCTTGTACCAGGTACCCTGATAACCCCCAGTTCTCGCCAGCCCCCCCAGCCCGAGCCCTGTCCCCCGGGGTGCCCATGTCCCCCCTGGCGCGGAGCTCACATGGCGATGAGGCGCGCGGCCGTGGTGCCGAAGCGGTCGAAGATGACGCCCATGGGGAAGGTCATGAAGTTGTTCATGAAGGAGCCAATGGTGAAGACCAGGGAGAACTGCTCATCCTGCCCGCTGCAGTCTGGGGACGGCCATAAGTGGGGTGTGGGGACACTGGGGACACCAGGAATGCGGGGACACAGGGACCCGGCGACACGGGTCGGCAGGGATGCAGGCACATGGACTGGGGGCAGCAGGGACGTGGGCGCAGAGACAGTGGGGACATTGCAGGGCATCAGGAGGTTGGGGACAGCAACGACATGAGCATGGGGACGTCAGAGGCACAGGCGTGGGGACGTGGGGCAGCATGGCGCATCAGCACAGTGGGGACACGAGCCAGGGGACCATGGGAACGGGGGGGGGGTCCATACCAGACCCCAGGGTGAGGTTGGGGCCGGGGGTGGCAGAGGGCTGGCACAGCTCCTCGAAGTAGCCCAGGTCCTTGAGGACGAAGACGAGGGAGGCCCAGCCGAAGATGATGCCGCAGAAGGCGCCGCACTCCAGCAGCCCTGACAGGAGGGTCCCCAGGCGCTTGGCCAGCCCCGCGCCCCCCGCCATGTCACCCGCCTGGGGGGCCGCCAGCCCGGGCTGTCACCGGCCTGGGGCGTCTTCACCGAGCCTGTGGGTGACCAACGCTGGGCGTCACACCATGCTGGCACCCACCGGGGGCAGGGGACACGTGGGGGTGTGCAGGGGCACGTGGCCACCTGGGCAAAGGCCACCGTGGCCCCACCTCTGGCCCTTGTCCCTGGTCACAGCGGCTGTGCTCAGTGTCCCCCCATGTGCCAGGGCACAGAGAGGACTCACACACATGGACACACGTGTTTACAGGGGCACACACGTGTTTACGGGCACACAAAGGTGTACGTGCACACACACATTTACAGACGTGCACACCTGCACACACAGCCGTGCCTGCTGGCCCCCGTCCTGCGCCCCTCACCCACCTGCACGAGGCCAGGCCCTCCTCTCGTCACTGTCACCGTCACTGCCGCCGCGGAGTTTGAACCCCGGCAGGGTGGCTGGGACGCACCCCCAGGCTCCCTCCCCACCCTCTAATCTCCCGGGAGCACCTGCGGGCCCCCGGGGCTGCCGGTCCTCAATAGCTCCTCGGTCCCCGTGATAGCGCCTTGGTCCCCCCGCTGGTGGCTCGGTCCCCCCACCGCGCCAGGACCCCCCTGTGCTGTCCCTGTTGCCCCACGCCAGCCAGTCCTGGGGACACTGGCACACTGCCCCTGGTGTGAGCACTGGGGACGGCACAAGACGCCTCACCCCGGGAACGCTGGCACCCCGCTGGGGACCTGGCACAGCCCTTGGGAAACTGGCACTCTTCCTGGTGATGCTGGCACAGCCCCTGGGGACACTGGCACCCCCTCGGGGACACCAACACACCGCCCCGGGGACCTGGCACAGTGCTTGGGAAACTGGCACGCTCCCTGGAGACTCTGGCACAGCCTCTGGGGGGACAGGCACGCTGCCGTGGACGGTGACACACCCCCGTGGAAGGTGACACACCCCCTGGGGCCCCAGCATAGCCCCTGGGGCCCTCCCTTGGGGACTCTGGCACAGCTGTCAGGGACACTGTCACATCTCTGGGATCCTGCCAAGCCCTGGGGACCCTGTCATGTCTTCAGGGATCCCTCACACTGCTGGGGACCATGACATGACTCCTGGGGACGCTGCCACCCCAACCACTGCGCTGCACTGGGGACTGTCACCGTGCTGGGGCTGACCTACACATGCACCTGGGATTCCCCACGTCACGGGTGTGACCCACAGATGGGTGTCAGGGGCACCGAGGCCGTGTCACCCCCAGCCTGTCACTGTCCCCCGAGTGCCCCCACCTCGCTCACCCGCACACAGCCTGGCTCCGCTGCACTGAGCCCCTGTCACCGTGTCACTGCCCAGGGCCTGTCCCTGTCCCGGTCCCCTGCCCGCTGTAATGTCGGGTAATGAGGCCTCATTACAGTGACCAGCAGCTAAAGATTAACCTGGACAGAGCTGGGGAGCGGGGGGGGGGCCGGCCCGGGGGGGCTGCGCTATTTTTAGCCACCCAGACGGGGGCCTGGGGTTGTGGCACCTGCTGGGGGGGCACCAGAGCACCCTGAGATGTGGGGGCCGCTCCTGGGGCACCCCGAGCCGCTCGCTATGGGTGTCATCAGCCACCAATCCGTACTGGTGTGTCCTGGATATACTGGTCTCTCCCAGCCACACTGGTGAGCCCCCATACCAGTGACCCCCCCACACCGGTGAGGCCCCACGCAGTGATGAGGCCCCCAGACTGGTGAGCCCCCCACGGGGGAGCAGGAGGGTCCCGGTCGGGTCGGGGGCTCCCACCATTAGTGACTCTGCCCCTCTGTCCCCTCCGTCCCTGCCGTGTCCCCCCAGCTCACCCCGAGCCGTGACGGCGGGCAGGTGGGGTCACGGGGCCTCTGGGGGCTGCCATAGGGCTGGGCTTTCCCTCCGCACCCCGTTGTCGCTGTGGGAGGGGTGTCCTTGGGTGGGCACTGCCCGCACCCCACCGAGCAGGGGCAGCCCCGGCCACGGGGACTTTGCCCGCACACGTGTGGCGGGGGGACACGCACGTGGTCCCGGGGTGTGGGCAGCCGTGGGCACCGCCATGCCAGCCCTCCGAGCCTGCCCCACGGCCCCGGGACCGACATAGCCCCACGGCCCCGCCACACGCACCGCCGGCACCGCCCCGGACACCCGCATCGCATCCACGCAGAGCCCAGCCCCACGACCCCCAGTCCCTCGGTCCCCCCGCTCCCGGATCCCCCCGTTCCGGTCACAACCCCGCTTCCGCCGCATCCCCGCGCGGGATGGCCGGGTCCATCCGGGCCCCTCCGCGCCTCCCGCCTCCTCCCGCCGCATCCCCGCGCCGCTCACCCGCCTCCCGCCCGGCCCGGCGGGGAGGGGACCGGGCTCTCCCCGCCCCGGTGCCGCCCGTGCTCCTGCTGCTCCCGGTGTCCCCGATGCCATGCCCCCCCCCGGGCGGGCGGAGCGGAGCGGAGCGGAGCGGCCCGGCCCGGCCCCGCCCCCGGCGAGGCGTTCGCAGGGGGCGCGGGAGGCGGCCTCGGTGGAGCGGCCCCTGTCACCCGTGGGTCCTCCCCGGAGGGGCTGTCCCGGCTCGGAGCCCGCCCGCGGCACCGCCCCTACGCCCCCCGCGGGTGCCCCCCTCGGCATCTCCAGGTGTGACACCACACCTGGTGTCCCCAAGATGTGCTCCCACTGGCGCCACCTTCGGGCCACCCTTGGATCATCCTTTGGGTCACTCTTGAGCCAGGCTTGAGTCATGCTTGGGCCGCCCCTAGGCCTTTCCTGGACAGCCCAGGGCCACCCTTGGATCACCCCCGGGCTACCCCTGGGTCACTCCAGCTGTGCCATCCCAGAGCCACCCCCGTGCCACCCTGCCGTGTTTTGCCCTGCCTGTCCTTTGTCCCCTGTCCCCTGCCTTCACCCCACCCAGGACACCCTCATCCCTCCTGTCAGCCTCCCCTCGGCCACACCCTCTCCTCTGTCGCTCTGTCCATCCATCAGCACTTGCAGCCACCGGGTCTGTTCCCACCCCTCCAACCGCTCATCTCCTCTGCCAGCTGCCCCTCTGTCTGTTCATCACCCGTCCATCTGTCCATCATGCATCCATCTGTCTGTCACCCATCCATCTGTCCATCATCCATCTGTCTGTCACCTGTCCATCTGTCCCCTCTCCAACCACAACTCCAACCATCCCGTCCATCTGTCCCACAACCATCCAGCTGCCTATCACCTGCCCTTCCCTCCACCCGTCTGTCTGTCCTCTCCATCCACCCTCCACCCATCCGTCCATCCCTATCTCCAGATGTTCTCCATGTATCTGTCTGTCCACCTGTCCTCCTCTCCTTATATCCACCTGTCCATCAATCCATCCTCCACCTCTGTCCATCCACCTGTCCCCACCTTACATCCATCCTCCACCTACCATCCCCTCCCAGACCCCCATCTACCCTGTTCCCAACTCTCCAGGCGGGTGGTCATCAGCACCCACAGCCCCCACAGGGTGGGCTCCCCGTCCCCCGGCCAGCTCAGGGGTGTCCGGCTGGGGGAATCCGGGGCCGGGCTGGGGGCACGGCGGGGGGGAGCGGATGGCGGCCCCTGAGTCAGCCCCGCGCCGCCCACGCCCCCTCCCACGGGTGCCGCCGCACCAGCTTGTGGCATTTCGCTCGCCGGAGACGGCGCCGCAAACACGCGCCGGTGCCAGCCGGTGCCGGTGCCGCCGCAGCC